>WBNM01020713.1:0-44937 GCA_013399055.1 Ramphastos sulfuratus
CTTCACATCCCATTTAAAGCCCTTTCAACTAGTCCCGCAATCTCCTCCACAAAGACCCTCTTGCCTGTCTCCTGTATCTATCTCCTGAATCACCTACTCCTATGCATTCTCTATAATGACCAGAAATGAGCAAGAAAGAATTTGAATGTAACCTGATAAAAAAGGACTTAGACAGGAAAAAAAAAGAAAAATCCTAAGCTCTGACACTTATGCTCCATGCATTTTCAGTTTAAATGTCACGGGGCATAAACACTTCTAGACACAGGAACAAAATCACAGGGAAAACACTTGCGTATGAAGATTTTTGAGTCAGTTTAGCATTCATGATTCTCTTGAACCTGTGCTGCAGGCCATATAAAGGCATGTGATGAAGAACAGACCAACCCTCTTTTGCTATGAGTTTGGCAATCAAGACAACACCCTAGAAAACACTTCTGCCTTCACAACATTGTGTATTCATAAACTGTTGCATTCACAGTGTTTTTTTTTTTTTTTAAACCAAGAAATGGGATAATCCTCCAATATGTAAAAAAGGAGAGAAGAATAATACCTAACTACATCTTTCCAACCCTATGTTCTTCTTCAGTAGGATATACTAAAGCAGCAAATTCTGCTAGAAGAGGATAGAATTACACTGAGCTAGGGGCATATTTAGTAATGCATACAGAGTCAAAAGTCACTACTCTGCTGAAGCAAAATAACTTGACCTTCAGGTGATCAAAAGTGAGTGTGTTCCTGTGCAAGGTAGCTCCTTCTGCTGCCTCTGGGAAAGACAGAACGCAAGCAGTATCTGTGCCTGGCTCAAAGGACAGGAAAAAGTCATTATTCTGGTATGACACTGGAAGTAAAGAGCACAGATGCTGGATGATGGCATAAAAATTTTCTGTTTTCCAAAATGGAGTGAGTAGTCTGCTAAGCCAAAAATGTTTATTTGTTACTCAAAGGAGGGTGAGATGCAGTAAAGAACCTCTGAAGAGTTAAGCAAATACACAAATTCAATGAAACTTTAAAAACATGTCCACTGAATTTAATGAATACAGATACTCACTTCGCATGGTAATCAGTTGCTGGCCTGAGATCATTTACAGTAACTTTATTTTCTTCTCCACTGGAAAAGAAATGATTTGGTTTAACAGACTGTTTCAGAATCCCATACATTTATGAAAATACACACATCTGAACCCCATCTACATAACACTCCTTCTAAGAAATGTATTTACTAGCAGTTTGTTTCTGTTGCTAAACAGAGTAGATGAAAATACATATATCTTTGAATTATAGTGGCTTCTCTGATTTAATTTCTGTTGTTCCACCCTGGCAGCTTTGGGTTTCTTTTTAAGAATACTCAGTAAGATCATCTGTACATATGCACTTTGTTACACAAAAACCATCAAATTACTGAGGCCTTTAGAGTCTCAGTTGAGCCTTGCTAAAAAAGATTAACTTAAACTGTAAATGACTGCATATATCTACTTTTTAGAGCCCAGTAAACAAAAAAAGGCACCTCAGTGACTTAGTCTGCTTTTACTGATATTAGCCTATGTTAGCAAAGCTCATTTCCTTTCCTCTAAGCTTCTAGGACAGTGCTATCTGACTTGTGATTCATTAACTGCCTCTAAGAAATCCATGGAAGGTGACTAAGATAAAACTGGTTACATACAATGATTTGTAATTATTAAAAGCCTTTACACCCTTGATGGCAAATTTTCTGTTCTATTTCTCCAAGTTAAAAAAATAAAGATTGAAAACATTGCATTAGGAATGAAACAACTGAAGACTTTTGTATGTTTTGCTGCTGCTACAGTTGTGTTGTGTGTGAATCTACTTACTTTATTTCATATCTTAAAACCGTTCCTTACCAACAGCATTTTCAGGAAAGGGAGAGAGAACCTTACTGGGAGCAAAATCACATTCTGAAGTAAGTAACTACAGATACAAATTGTATTTCTCCTACTTGTGTATCTCACTAATTCAGAACCCATAGTTTCTAGAGTAGCTGGTTGAAATATCACTAAGTGATATTAAAACATGCTTCTAACACCCTAGAACAAAGTCTTTAAATTCTAACTAATGGTAGAGACCTTAGTAACAAACCAGAAGCAATTCTACTGAAAACAAAGTAGACATTGCACAGAACTGCTAATTACTTAAATATCTGGATAAAAGGCAGCTCTTTAATGAGGTTTTATGCCACAAAATTCAATGCAACAGTAATCAAATAGAAATAATGTCTACCTACACATATACAGTTGTGTACTTTCCATCTTTTCCAGTATTTGAAATCATCACTTCATAAGTATAAGCATCTGGCACATGACTCTTGTCACCATCTTCTCTAGTGTCACTGGATGGAGGGGACCACATGAGCAGTGCTGTTCTTGCCTGAATGTCTGATATCTGTGGAAACACAACTTTTGAGATCTCTGCCATTTAAATGCTATTGTATATAAATGCTGCTTTTTGCAACACAGTACCAAATAAAAGAGAACAAAGTCATATAGCATTATCATTAGCATATAGCATTATCACATCAGAATATTTATGCTGGCCTAATAACTATAAGTTTTTACAGATTAAATTGAACTAGCAATTAAACTACAGTCCTAGGGCCCAGGGCTGAGTGGAAATGGACTTCTAAAAAACAGATGCCACCTAGTGGGCTACATAAAAACGACCGTGTCATTTATGAAGCATAAGGGATGGCAGCACACATACATTGTCAGTCAACTGTTTTAGTACATGACAATGTTTCCCACACCCAGTACTACGATTTTTTAAAAATACCTTCTTGTTGACTTTGTTTTCATATGAAATGTAGCAGCTCTGGAATTTCTCCAAAATGATTGGAAATACTGCAGCAGGTACATACAGAAATTCTTCTTTGGGCATTTAATTATGACTGCAACAAGTAGACTTTACCCCTAGATTAGAACCTATTTGGTTAACTACCCAAGTAAATTGTTTTTTGACCAGGATACAACTACCTGAGACTCTAATCTAGTACTCTATTAGCAAACTGAGTTTTACAACATGTAACATACTGGGAGCTCAGGCACTTGCAATGAAGGCTTGCTCACAGGGTCCATACACATATGTGTATACACAGACATATATGGGCTGGATAACAACAGTTGCTGTGATAGAGATATGAACATAACTGGCATGGGTGAACACAGTACTGAGAGGAGTGTGGCCAACAGGGCNCTAAAGGCAGTGACCTTGGGTGGATTACATGGTAACTGTGGAATCACCCAAGAGACTTCTAAAACTAATAATGAATCAGTTTCAGAAGTATAAATACAGCATGAAAATTCGTAACAGTGATAAAAGATGCTGGAGTGGAACTGAAAAATTATCAAAAACTAGCTTGACAGTGTGAGAAACTGCCCTGCACCATTGCCACCTCCATTTAGACCTGATAGATGCACTATAGCTGAAGCAACAGCAGTCTGGGGGGCAGCAGGCAGAGATCCACATATTGGTGGGGTGCATGTGACCTGGTGGAGACCTTTCTCAATGGCCTGGAGATTAACAGATTTTAGGGAGTAACAGAGTTATCTGCAAAGCTAAAGCACCCACATCTCCCAAAGCAGAGATGCAGCTGGGAGAACCCACATTCCCAAAAGAGTGAGTGCTGCAAGGAGCTGGGGATACTCATGTTGCTGCAATGAATACATGGGTACATGCACATGGTTCTGAATGTTTTGGATCTGTTACAGAAGAAAGTCTAGAAATTTGTGTTTATTAATATTGCACTTATCTGCTATTGTAGTTTGTATGGTGTACCTGTCTACTACTTCCAATCATTTCATAAGAGAAATGAAAACGTATTTCATTATATGGAATGACATTTTACACTATGAGTGTAGTCCAGATTTATTTTTGGAGTAATTGTTTTTGGAAGTCTAACACCAGAGCACCAGAATCAAAATGCTGTCTTCACAGCTGGTGCTCTCAAACTGCTATAATCTACTGAACTAAAAACCTGAACGGGCCAATTTCAAGAATGAAGCAGAAAGGGGATGACTACTGACAACGGAAGAACAGAAAGGAGAAAAAAAAATATCAATGTCTTGGAAGTTATTGCCACTAAGCTGTTAGATGCTAACAGGAGCAAGCATCATGTACTAAAAGAGATCAAATACTAGGAAGATTACCCACTGAAACCTTGGAAACCAATTTGAAGTCTGGGAAGAGAAAATCCCTTATAATCTTGATTTAGCCATAAACTACACTAACTACAACTTCAGTACAATCCTAGCACTTCGGGAAGTCTTTGGAGTTGTGGGGAGACCTGGGGCGGAAAAAGCTCCCTCAGACAATTTTAATCTCTCTTATCTGGGTGGCAGGAGCGGGTACTGAAGGAGAGAGGTGTTAGGTTCCTGGAGGAACTGCTGTGTTGCAAGATTAGTAGGTCCATTGTAAGATGATCTGTTCCCATACTTAGCTACCTTAACAGTCAATTTTGTTTTTTTCACAATGCCCAGGCAGTATCTCTTTTACTACAAGCTAATGCCTACTAGTCTTAGCCACCATGGAGCTGAGCATTAAATCCTCCCCTCCTTTCTGCAGTTGTTTCTTGTATATTTGAAGACTTAGCATTTATACCTCCCCTCTCTAAATCTCTGATTGTTCCCACTGTTCTCATTATCTCCTGTTGTTTCATTACCTTAGTGCTTTGCCCAGAACTGCACATAACATCCCCTCTAACATTTCACTGATGCCAAACTGCCTTACACACTTGACAGATTACATTTCTCTTCCGACATCTTAGTCGATCTATCTTCTTTTGCTCTGGAGAAGTAGTGTGGTTGGTAGAAGAGAAAGGTGAAACATCTTACTGGAACGTTAAAAGATTACAGATTTCAACTACTCAATGCAAAGAGAGTAGGAAGAGTGGGAGTGAGATCAAAGACATTAGAGACTACAGAGTTACAGACAGCTCCCAAGACTAGTAAAACTAAACTCATAGTATTAGTGGAAATCGTTATATATCAACGAGACAACAGAGAACAGAGTGTAATGTTCTTTAAATCTCTGACTGGATGAAAAATTCTTATCCTGAGTTTACTTCCCCAGGGCAATGTTTGTCAGTCAACTCATATAAAGCTTACATAAGACTTTCAAAATAACAAATGACAACTGTTAGTATCGTTAACTATAAAACAATGAAGCATATTATGCACCAAGCTTAAAAACAGTGACTGTGTAAGTTGTTCTGGTTGTTTTACTTTGTGTAAACAGAATATGTGAGTAAAGAATATTATGAAAAGTTGAAGTTTTACTGTGGCAAATTCACCAGAATTTAAAAGCAAGTCATTGGAACTGGCTGGAGCAGGTCTCCTATGAGGNAAATCTCAAATTTTGAGTTCATATCACCTCTCCTTGTTAAATACACACACCCTTGCTTCATTCCTCATTTTGCTTTCCATTTTTAGGTCCCCTTGTCTTCTCTGCTTTCTTTGTTATTTGGTTAATGGACATAACAATTGGGGAAGACCCCTGCTCAAATGCTCAGGACTACTAAGCATGTTGCAATCTGCAGAACCACTACAACTTACATTTGGGTATAAAAAGTTCAAGACCTACCTAAGGAGAAGTGTCATCTGGTGGCAGTACCACTTTACCAACTTAACACTGCCACGAGGATGGGAATACAGGCAAGGGAAAAATTAAGAAAATGAGGATATATTCATAAAAACATCTAATGGGACTCTAGAGGCAACAAAGCTGATGTGCCCCATACTTCACAGAACTGAAAAGAGATGTGTGAATGAAAGTACACCGTGGAGTCCACCACCTGATATAGATGGGCATTAAGACAGGAACATCCCAAGACTGGTCACAGCTACTCCAGGCTCTCTAGAACAGCATATGGTGCAGTGGACACTGTACTGGGTAACACCTGTACGATCACCACCACAGCTCAAACAGGGAACAGGGTGTTTATGATCCATCAAGAAAAGCATCATGGCACAACCCCCACAGCGAGTGCTTCAAGCAAAACATTAATCTAAAACCTACAGGAATATTTCTGATGAGAACTACAAACAGAGGGTGTAAAAAACCAAGTCTCTTGGTTCACTTGTGGGAGGGTGAGGAAAATGTCTCCTTGGAGAAATTGTGGGAGGGTTATTTCTGATCCTGCAAGGCCTAAACAAGTAACACAACCTCCCTTTCTCTTACCACGTCACACTCCTCCAAACTGCAATATGAGCTAGTCTTCCACCCACCCACAGCCCTGATAGTCTCCTGCAAAGGCATAAGCCTCTTCCAAGAGCTGGGAGTTTGGCTTTTTGCCTTTGTATGCACTGTCTAATCTGCAGGTGACTACTACTGCCTAAGGCTGTGATGTCTTCTGAGGTCTGCAAAGAGATCACTTCTAGGCACACAACTTTATGCAGTGACATTTCTGTAAGGACATGGTGAGGAGGAGAAATAGCATGGTTGCTTAAAAGGTATGGATGGCTGAGTGTTGAAGTGGAAGGAAGTGAAATGAGGTCTGTGGTAATGGGTTGGACTTGATCTTTGAGATCTCTTCTAACCTTGCTTATACTGTGATACTGTGAATCAAGACAGTACTGGGACTCCACTACTTTTTCCTATGCCTATAGCGACAAAGGAGAAGACACCATCTGTTGATCACACTTCTCACAGTCTCACTCTAATCATCCCAAGAAGCTCAGAATTGTTGTTTGCCTTGGCAATGCAGCCACTGATGACACCCCACCTTGAGTCTGGATGTTGCTGACAGCTGGCAGAGGACTGTTAATACTGCTTTTAGAGAATGGGTTTCCAAGTTTCTAGTCAGGATAGAAAGCATCATCCACATTCTGACAAAGGGCAGCACAGCAGACACTCATGATTTGAGGGCCACTGTTGTCCAGCATGCCTCAATGACAGCACTATCTTGCAGAAAACTAACCTTGCAGCAAAATCTGTTTCTGCATCCACTCAGATGCAGTACGTAGTTAAACTAGGCATGTGCTCCCTTGGTGGGACAGCCTCTGATGACTCAGCCAAATGGGGTCAAAGACACCATTTCCTTTAGCTACACTGCCTTCATCCATTCCCAAAGCAGGTAAGTTTGTACAGTGAATAGCAGGGGTCATACAGAAAGAACAGCAAGTTGCTGTATTTAAATAAATGGATTTCAAAAAACCCACAACAAAAAACAAGAAAACTAAAAGGTGACTGTAATCTTTAACACAAAGACCAGCAAAATCTTTCTGCTTCACTTGGAGAACAGAACAGAATTCTTCAAACAGCCTTTTGAGGAATGTTTTTCCTAGAGTAAGTATGAATTTATTTATTTATCCTTTTTTTATTTCTTTCAATAACAAATGACTCCCTTAAATTCTTCCTGGCATGATCTTACAGCAAGCCTGAAGCCTTCAGATCCACTGCACAAGTTTTTACTGCTTGATCTAACAAAGTAATAGCAAACAGGTGTTTGTTACATCTGTGGAGATGAGATGCATAGCTGGACAGTGAAATAGCACATGGCAAAGCTAAACCTCTGCTGCTGGGACTTTGCAGGTAACTTGATTACCTGTAGGAAGTTGAGATGTGAGAAAGCTGGATTATGTTCCAGGTCCTGGATAAAAACAGTGCTATCAGATGTAGACTTATATTAATTTCTCATAGCTATAAGCCTTCTGGATGGCTCCTCCTCCCCAGGGGTGTTCAAGGCCAGGCTGGATGAGGCCTTGAGCAGCTTAGCCTAGTAGTGAGGCAGGGAAGGAGATTGGAGTAGACGATCTCTAAGATCCTTTCCTACCAAAGAAAGCCATGCTATGATTCTGGCCTTTTTCATCTCTTCCTAATCGATGTTTCTTCATTCCAGTCCACACTCCTTGTTTACTCCACCCTAGACTTCCCAATGTCCTTGTCTTGCCAATCTTCATTTTTTTTAGGCAGTTTCCATCTCTTGCTACTACTGCCCACTATCGCTACCTACTCTCAGTTTTACTAACAAGAGATTCAGACTCCCATCACCCTTTCATTATCAGTCTGCTTGTAAAAATAATAAATGAAAAAGCTACCTGCTTTCCAATGTATTCTTTAAATAACTCATACCTGCTATGCTGCTGGAGATGGAGTGGCTGGAGAGCAGCCAGAGAGGGACCTGGGGGTATTGGTCAACAGCCAACTGAACATGAGCCAGCAGTGTGCCCAGGTGGCCAAGAAGGCCAATGGCATCCTGGCCTGTATCAGGAGTAGTTTGGCCAGCAGGACCAGGGAAGTCATTCTGCCCCTGTACTCAGCACTGCTCAGGCCATACCTTAAGTACTGTGTCTAGTTCTGGGCCCCTCAATTTCAGAAAGATGTTGAAGTGCCTGAACATGTCCAGAGAACAGCAACAAGGCTGGTGAGGGGGCTGGAGCACAGCCCTATGAGGAGTGGCTGAGGGAGCTGGGGTTGTTCAGTCTGGAGAAGAGGAGGCTCAGGGGACACCTCATTGCTCTCTACAACTACGTGAAAGGAGGCTGTAGCCAGGCAGGGATTGGTCTCTTCTCCCAGGCACTCAGTGACAGAACAAGAGGACAGTCTCAAACTGCACCAGGGCAGGCTTAGCCTGGACATTAGGAAGAAGTTCTTTGCAGAAAGAGTGATTGCCCATTGGAATGGGCTGCCTGGGGAGGTGGTGGAGTCACCATCCCTGGAGTTAGTGTTTAAAAGGAGGCTGGATGAGGCACTTAGTGCCATGGTTTAGTTAATTAGATGGGTTAGGTGATAGGTTGGAGTCAATGGTCCTAGAGGTCTTTTCCAACCTGGTTAATTCTGTGATTATGTGATTCTTTTTGTCCCTGGTCTTGTCTTCTCATCTATTTCAGAATCCCTCAAATCTTGGCTGTTGTTTGGTCCTGTACTCCTTGTCAGAGCTGTCCCTTACCCTGTCACCTTCTTCCTCCCCCACACCTTAATCTCCTTAAGGTGCTTTCTTTTCAGTCCCAGTTCCTTCTCCACAAATTCCTTTTATTACCCCTCCACTAGCTCAAAATCACCAAGGTCATCCTGTTAAGTGCTACTGAACTTGACTGTCCAAGCTACCATCTACAGCACAGCAACACCTAGGATCACCTAAGTCTTCATCTCAACTCTCTCAACTCTTTCTTACCAGATTTGATGCAGACAGCATCCACTTCCATGCTGCTCAGCCACTGAAAACATTGGGGCATTGGAGACATGTTACCCAATTCTGATCTACAGACACAGCAGAAATGCCAAGCATTCAGTAGTTGTTCTGAAATTAAAATCCTTTCTCAGTCCTTGGACTACCATAAAATCAGTGAATGGCTAATGGCCATGATGGCACAAGCATGGTCACCTGAAGCTAGCTGCCAAGAACCACGTCCCAGTAGCTTTTCAGTATCTCCAAAGAGGAGTCGCCATAAGCTCTGGACAGCCACTGCTGTCCAGTTGCCATAAACTCTGTGCCAGTGCTCAGTTATCCCTGCACTAAAAAAGTGTTTCCTACTATGCAGAGGGGACCTTCTGTGTTTCAATTTGTGCTCACTGCTTCTGGTCCTGAAGCTGGGCACACTGAAAAGAGCCTGTCTCTGTTGTCTTTGCACTCTCCCTGAAGATAAACGTTGGGAAAATCCACTCTGAGCCTTCTCTTCTCCCTTCAGTCTAAACAGTCTCAGTTCTCTCACCCTTCTCCTCACCAGGAAGTAAAGCAAAATATGAAAGATGAAGTCTGGGGTGTTAAAACTGGGGTCAGGCTACCTGGGAGATGAAGGTATGTTTACAAACTGGTAGATTTTCAAGCATGTAAGTCAGAAGCCCACTGCTGAGTCACTTTTCTTGGTACAATTATGCCTCTTTTCCCTAGAGGTGCCAGAGACTAAAGTGAAATCTGCCATATTTTTTCCTTTATTTTCTGATAAGGTTTTCCAAGACCTTATTTTTTGTAAGGTTTTAAAAATTGTGCCAGGCATCCCTCATGCTTAGCAGTATTTGGTGTGTAAAATATGTTTACTGAACAGTTAAAACTGAACAATGTAGGAGGAATTTGAGAACAGATTTTACAGTAAGAGATCATTGTGTTACTGGCAACATTATAAGCTCTTTCTATATGTATTTTTGTAATAATTCTGTTAATGCTGAAATTTCACAGAGTAGACAGGAAGAAGAATTCCACATAGTAAGTATTAAGGCAATTTTAGCTTAATAAATATTAATAGACTAAAAATTACTTTGGTCATTTACATTTCAGTGACAGGAAGTTAAGCAAATTTTCTTTAGTGTGGGAAATTAAAGATCCTTCAAACTTGGAGAGAAAAGGAGGTGTAACTGTGTAAAACACCAATAGATACATTTTAATTTTATGGAAAGCTTTATTTACTTACCACTGGCTTGGCTATATTAGAAAGAAGTGCTTCAAGTGCTTTTGTTTCTTCATCCTTTTCTTAAAAAACAAAATCAGAGCAAACAGAAAGTACTCATGAATATTGTACAGTGATTTTTCAAATTCAACAATTGCACACAGACTAAAGTTTTCATAAGGCAGAACACCAAATTGCACTCACCTAGGGCAACATAAAACCAAAAAAGTCTCCCAAAGAAGTTGTTCATATGAAACTATTTCTAAATCTGTTTTATGATTCATGGATTACAGAAATGCTGGTCATCTTTTATTAATGTGTAACTTCAAACAAAGTACTGCTCTGGAGAACTTAAATTTCTTGCCCAAGACAATTTGGCTGTAGTTGCAGTAAAGTTACAGCAGATTAAATATGTTATTGCACATGAGTTGGAAAACTATTGGTAACATAGTTGGCCTCTCTCAGTTCCAAGAGCAAACCTTAGCTTAGCCTTCAGTTGCATCTCAGGGAAAGAATCTAAGCTTCACAAAAAAACTCAGAAGTTTATAGATGTGTTTTAAGTGCTTCCTTCCAAACAATATTAAAATTTTATTATCCCAATACTGTAAATGAACAGTTTTGAAGCTGTGGCCAGGCATTTTAAATTCACTTAACCTGCTTTAAACTAAAGAGAAAAAGCACAGAGAGGAACAAAATTCTCTAAAAAACACAGGTCAAATCTATTTACAACTTTATACTTCTAAGGCAGTTTATGCTGTTTAAATTGATTAAATGCATTTCCAACTTCTGTTTGCTATTACTCTCAGTACACAATTTATGTAAATGTCTCCTAACAATTCTGAAAAGTGGACTTCTCCATTTTTCGTATAAAAGGAACACAAATTTCATGCCATATATAAGGAACAGTACATTTTATGACCCACGCCTCACAGACCAGAAAGTAAACTGATGCCCAGACAAGTGTCACTCTGGGACTACAGTGACAAGTATTCATTCACATTTGGAGCAACAGTTCCCAGTTATAGCTCAAAAGTGTCCCTTGGTACTAAGCTTTCACAAGGCACCACCTACATGGGTTATTATACAACTAGGAGATTTCCTAGTCTTGGTTATAGATACTTTCTTCAGGCTACAAGAGTTGGGGCTCTTCAGCATGGAAAAGAGAAGGCTTCGAGGAGACCTTAGAGTAGCCTTCCAGTATCTGAAGGAAGCCTACAGGAAGGCTGGGGAGGGACTGTTTACAAGGTCTTGCAATGACAGGACAAGGGGCAATGGGTTTAAACTGGCAGAGGGAAGATTTAGATTGGATGTTAGGAGGTAGTTCTTTCCAGTGAGGGTGGTGAGACACTGAAACAGGTTGCTCAGGGAGGTTGTGGCTGCTCCCTCCCTGGAGGTGTTCAAGGCCAGGTTGGACGAGGCCTTGAGTGATCTGTACTAGTGGGAGGTGTCCCTGCCTATGGCAGGGGGTTGGAACTAGATGATCCTTGAGGTCCCTTCCAACCTTACCATTCTATGATTCTATGAGTTGGTGGGGACAAGCACGATGTGAATTTTATTTAACAACAGCATCTCTCTTACAAAATACTGCTCTTTAACAATTGAATGCAGGTTTCCTATATTAGATACCTGGTTCTTTCCATGTTTTCTGCAATATCAACCTGACCATCAACATTCCATGATCCCTTAAGATGCAAGCACCAATAACTCTGGACAAAGCACAGATTTTCCTTTAATAGTGGTATGAAGTATGACTGATAAATTTACTCCCATCTACATGGAGACTCACATGTCCGGAGCTCTGCTCTCGTTACAACGTGATAAGCAGGTCAACTGCCCTTAACTCCATACTCTGTATGCCAGGGCAGCTACAGGCTACTACTGAACTTCAAGACTGTCAGAGTGTGGTGTTCTATCTATTAATGCCACGCTCACCTAGACACTGGAGTTGCATAAAATGAATTATATTATTTTCATGAATACCTACCTTCGACTTCTGTCTCTGTCTGAGAACTGCTTTTTCCTTTACTCAAAGACTTGCTTTTGGTAGAACCTGTGCTTATACTGGCTGCATCCTGTCCTTTTGCAAGTCCATTCTGCTCATTTGTAGGAGAAGGACATTTCTGAGGGGATGATGGAGGACTGTTTAACTTATCCTTCTGAGTTCCATGTCGATCTTTTAATTTCTTTTGTAACCTTTCATACGTTTTACTAGACCTTTCATCTCTAAAGTTGGATCTTCCATGAGCAGGCAGAGTATCTAAATGAAAATCAAAGAAGAAAAAAAATTAAAATAATCACTAAGAACAGAATTCAATTAACAATCTATTTTAAAATGCTATGTATGTTATATGCACACTTTAGTGTAAAATTACCTCTCTATACTCCTACTGGAAAACTGAAGTGTCCAACAGGTAAACTGATATACACTACTTGGACATTAACAGCATATTAAGGTTGTAAGTGTAACCTTTCGTTTCCACATCTCTTTTCTGCTTAAAAATTATTGATTTTTTTTCTCTAATGTTCCTTGAGCTCTACAGTACAGGATAAAGTCAAAATAGGAAAAAAGTGCTACTTTATTACATTTTAAGAGGTTTGCTCTAACACTGAATAAAAAAGTACATGAGTTTTAAATTTTGGAATACAACTAGAGCTCTTAATGGTGCCTCAGCAGAAATTCCAAGGAAAGCCCCCACAAAAGCACAGAGCAACTGAAAGACACTCTAAGACTGAAGATAGCATGGCAAGCTCTTCTAAATACATTACATATGCATGAGGCAACCCTTCAGTATCATCAAACTGCCACCTCAAAGTCAGAACATGGTTGTGAAAAAGTGTCAGACTACTGAAACAAATTAAACTGTAGATCACAGAACTTTTCTGTCCAATTCTAATATTTGTATCCATTTCACTTCTATGCTTCGAAAAAAATTACCAACTCAAGACTCTACAACAGTGTACCACATGGAACCAACTGTTTCTTCAATGTAGTATTATCCATGATAAATGATGGGAGCTATCAAAAAAAAAAATACATCCTTCAAAGCCAGCACAGAATCTGTCCATCTTCATGTAAGTTGGATCGAGCTCATTATTTTCTATTCCTTATATACTAGCAAAACAGGAACTTGGCATTGCTTTCTGAAAGTCTTTCAAGGTCATCACCTGCCTTACAGCACAAGTTTATCTAAAGAAAAGCAAGTCTACCAGAAATGTAAATATTAATTTAACAATCCCAATGCCCAAGTTAGCATACACACATAGACTTTGCCACTAAAATGTATTAAAGGCAGATGCCAACAGCACTACCAAAGAGAGCATGAACTGCAGTATTAAATTCAGGTTACTAGCACCTGCTTATTCAAGTTGGATTTTAATAAGGGCATTAGACTAAATGTTTTATGAAAAATAGCTTTTTTTTTTTTTTTTTTTTTTTCCATTGTCAATACTAGGAACTAGGCATCCCTGTTTCATTCTTCAAACAGGATATTTGCAACATGGAACTATTGGAGCGGGTCCAGAGGAGGGGCACGAAGATGATCAGAGAGCTGGAGCAGCTCTGCTATGAAGACAAGCTACAAGAGCTGGGGCTCTGCAGCCTGGAGAAGAGAATGCTTCAAGGAGACCTTAGAGTAGCATTCCAATATCTGAAGGGTGCCTACAGGAAGGCTGGGGAGGGACTATTGACAAGGTCTTGCAATGACAGGACAAGGAGCAATCGGTTTAAACTGGCAGAGGGGAGATTTAGACTGGATGTTAGGAGGAAGGTCTTTACAGTGAGGGTAGTGAGACATTGGAACAGGTTTCCCAGGAAGGTTGTGGCTGCTCCCTCCCTGGAGGTGTTCAAGGCCAAGTTGGAGGAGTCCTTGAGTGAGCTGTACTAGTGTGAGGTGTCCCTGCCTATGGCAGGAGGTTGGAACTAGATGATCCTTGAGGTCCCTTCCAACCTTACCATTCTATGATTCTATGAACATGTGAGATCTCAGAACAATGGTCAGGTATGGATTTAAATGCTCAGTCTCAGGGGAAGGTATCAGTAGAAGGTGAATCATGACAAACACTTCTTGCACTGCTTTCTTGGGCAAACCTGTATTTGATATGCATAAGAAATAATCAATAATGTAATGTTTAGTGGATCACTGACTAGACAAGTCAAATTAATTCAGAAAATTTCTTCTGGAATAATAAGCTTCAGTGAAAACAACATCAGCATTCTCATAAAACTTGTGTGTGTCACTCCCTTTGAAGCTGTAAGTCTTGCTTGATGAAGCCCATCAATACAACAGATGCTGGAAACAAATACAGTATTGTTTTCTTTCACAGAACATGCAGTATTTGGTAAGCTACTTACCCAGATCCCCATATACTTGTGAGGTGTGATACTGTGGAATGTACTGTGTTGCCATATCACCAGCTCCGGTCACGGGTGAGTATATATGACGTGGTGGAGGGGGTATCATGGCTGGAAGAGGAAGGAAGCCTGGCAGTGGGGGATGTGGAGGTCTGTGTATCACTGTGTGACCACCAGGATGAAATTCTGGAGCCTGGGGAACCACCACGACCCTTCGAACACCATTGTCCTCAATAACCTGTGCCATGGCAGACACCATGAATTGAAAGAGAAATGTCAGTTTAAAGGGCATGCTTCTACAGATACTTAAAACCTAGCAACAGTAAAAGCCTTACATTCAAGAAAAGTAACATGGGAGAACATAAGAAAAAAGCAAACAATAGGGCAAGTAAAGGGCTATCTACATCCTGTGTTAACTGCAAGAATGACATTAATTTCTCAATGTGATAGGGAAAAATACTGTTAAAAAACAATAATCTAACATTCCATACACAACCATGTACATTTATGGCATGACCTTAGCTTCTTCCCAGGGTCCTGTTTCCAGCCTCATTCATATTGCTTATAGGCTACACTCTTCCTTGGATTTGTTCTAGACTCTAACAGCTAGATTGCTCCCTAGAAGCAATTTAAAGAGTGGACAGATCTCACTCTGCATAAATCATGAGAGAAAAGGCACAGAAGTGCCTGGTCTTTGCCCTGTGCCCAAGTCAGTCCACCGACACTAACCCTGGAGGCACTTGTCACACTGCACCTCTTAGTGTGCAGCAGCCATTGTCTGCATCAAGCCATTAATGCAAAACACCCTAGCAGGATGGTGGTGAGTCCTCCCACAACTCCTTCACAACCCAAAGCAGTTTTAAAGAAGAAATCTTTTTTGTGTCCCACCCACCATCCCCAAGCTGTTAAAACGTCTTGCACTTCGAAGACACACAATACTCAGAAAACTGGGGTCTTTATGGAAGACTCTGCCAGACTTTGGTGCACGAAAAGGCTTGTTGTGCAAAAACAGTAAATGAGGAGTGTGACAGGACACCCTTCAGCTCAGGGACTTGAATGCAGACTTTAGCAATATTGCTGGAAGTTCGAACAAAGGCAAGAATATGCAATCTCAAGATGAGAATACATTTGATCATACGAGATACAGGAAGCCAATGTGTGCTGTGCACGGTGCACGAAGGATGTCTTAAGTTTGTGGCACGTGAAGCCTGGTGAAGAAGCAAAGCCATGTGTAGAAAGTACTGAGGCAGAAAATGCTCTTCACTAAATGAAATGTCAGTCATCAACTGGATCAGAAACAGGGGGATCCTGGTTTGAGTTAGAACAAAACTAACTCTGTTTGATGATTTTACTTTTCAGCTGAATCTCCTGTAAGTACCTGTACTTTTTGAAATTAACAACCTGTTTTCAGTGTCTGCCTCCAATAGTGATTACACTTGATACCTTTATCAGTTACTTGGTTGAGGTGATCTAGTGCAGCCTCAGCAAGTTTGCAGATGACACTGAATTGGAGTTTTGATCTGTTTGAGGGTAGGAAAGCACTGCAGACAGATGTGGACAGGTTAGATCAATGGACTGAGGTTTAACAAAAGGAAGTGGTCCTGCACCTTGGTCGCAACCACTCCAAGCAACACCACAGGTTTGGGAAGAAGTGGTTGGAAAGTAGCCTGGTGGAAATGATCTGGAGCTGCTGGTGGATGGTCTGCTGCACATGAACCAGCAGTATGCTCAGGTGGCCAAGAAAGCCACCAGCATCCTGGCCTGTACCAAGAACAGTGTGTCCAGCAGGAGTAGGGAAGTGATCCTGCTCCTGTACTCAGCACTGGTGAGGCCACGGCTTAAGTATAGTGTTCAGTTCTGGGCACCACAGTATATGAAAGACACTGAGGTCCTGAAGCATGTCCAGAGAAAAGCAATGAGGCTGGTGAGGGGTTTGGAGGACATGCTGTAGGAGAAACAGTTGAGGGAACTGGGGCTGTTTAGTCTGGAGAAGAGAAGGTTAAGGAGAGATCTTACTGCTCTCTAGAATTATTTGAAATGAATATATAGTGAAGCTGGTGTTGTTCTCCTCTCCCAAGTAACTAGCAAGAGGATGAAAGTAAATAACCTCAACTTGTGCCAGGGGAGGTTTAGATTTGGTATCAGGAAAAAATTCTTTGCTGAGAGAGTGGTGAGGCATTGGAACAGGCTGCCCAGGGAGGTGGAGTCACCATCCCTGGAGGTGTTCAAGAAGCATGTAGATGTGGAGCTTCATGATATAGTTTAGTGGACACAGTACTTGGGTTATGGTCAGACTTTGTGATCTTAGAGGTCTTTTCCAACCTTAATGTTTCTATGGTTTTATGATTCTATGTATTGTGGCATCAATGACTTCAGTGTTTGGGATGACAGTGAATCTACTGTTCTCTTCTTCTTAGTAAAACAATGCCACAGCAAGATGGAACATTTATCCAGAATAATGGAATCTGGAATATCATTACTACATTCAAAACTAGGAAACGAGGCAACCCAATGACAAAAATTTTCACTGACATTTGAAATGAGGTGGGGACATGTACACCAGTGAGTAACCTAGTGCAACAGAAGCAGATCAACAGATCAAAGCACTTAATGCCAAGCTGCTTCAGCTCCACTGTTTAAGCTTAATGATATTATGCTCAGCTAGATTTAGACTCATACTCGGGTGTGAACGCTTCCACCAAGTCCATGACAGAAAGCTGCTTGGAGAATCAATCATCAGTTTTAACATGTTTCCATTAGGGGTTATTGTGCATCTGGTACATCTGGAAAGCAGCTTCTGCTTTCATTTTGTCTGACAGCAATTTAATTTGTATGTTCCAAAAGTGCCCTGGTAGCTGAACCAGTGCAAGGAAAATTGAGGCTAGTCTAGAAAATGGTTTCGAAGCTTCACCACTGTACTGAGAAAGACAGTAAAGGTACACACAGCTGTATGCATCTGGTGTAATGGTGGAATGAAGATGTCTAGCCACATGAAACACCATTCAGAAGACATGAAAGTGTGTTACACAATTGAGCTATCTCACCTTAGAGTTGAAAAATTAATAAATGGCCTAACTGAACTGAGTTTTAAAACAAGCATACACTGTGTGACTTTAAAAAGTGAGTTGACTATTTACAGTATATAGAAATAGTCCCAAAATGAGTTGACTATTTACAGCATATGGAAATTATACCTTAATGGGAAACAGTAATTTCACTAAAGACAACAGTCTTTGTATCTGTCCAACTGTAGCTGTGTGGTATCCTAAAGGCAGGAAATATTAGCAGCAGCAAACACCACTAGAACTGCTGTCTAATAAAATTTTCTAAACACTGAAATGTATTTTTAATTATCTAAGTCCTTTTTGCTTACCAAAAAACTGCAATTTATCATGATTTTACATACATATTCAGATATGCAGAAAGCAGCATCCATGAAAAAATAATTTTAAAAATCTACTTAGTTTGCAATTTGTTTTCTCACGTCTGCTAATAGCCTAAGTAACTCAGAAATAGATGCCAAATTCATGGCAGCAGAGACTTTAACAGTGGAAAATGAAGAGCTTGACAAGTCTGTAAATGTGCCTCTAAAGCAAACATCAGGTTAATGGTAGGCCTCTACCAGGCAACTATATAGATAAAACCCCTCCAAAATACAGCAAGAGTATCATTTCAAGTATGTGCAGTTCTGGAGCCCCCAGCACAGGAAGGACATGGAAGTGTTGGAGCCGGTCCAGAGGAGGCCACCAAGATGCTGAGAGGGCTGCAGCAGCTCTGCTGTGAGGACAGGCTGAGAGAGTTGGGGCTCTGCAGCCTGGAGAAGAGAAGGCTTCCAGGAGACCTTAGAGTAGCCTTCCAGGATCTGAAGGGGGCTACAGGAAGGCTGGGGAGGGACTATTGACAAGGTCTTGCAATGCCAGGACAAGGGGCAATGGGTTTGAAGTGGCAGAGGGGAGATTGAAAGTGGATGTTAGGAGGAAGTTGTTTGCAGTGAGGGTGGTGAGACACTGGCACAGGTTGCCCAGGGAGGTTGTGGCTGCTCCCTCCCTGGAGGTGTTCAAGGCCAGGTTGGAGGAGGCCTTGAGTGACCTGTACCAATGGGAGGTGTCTGCCTAGGGCAGGGGGTTGGAACTAGATGATCCTTGAGGTCCCTTCCAACCTTACCATTCTATGATTCTATGTAATTATAAGTTTAAAAAAAGTAAACGAGACATCTATTATCCTAATTGTACTAGCAAAACATGTAGTTCTGGCACAGGCCTGTTTGAGTGAACCAACCAACCATCACCAGAATACTCACTACAGACAGTGAGAATACAGGCAGCAGCTTAGAGAGGATGAATAAAGATGTGATTTCTTTAAGTTTTACAACTACAATTCCAAATGAAGAGGAAGGGAAAGAAAATCAGCTTATGAATTGCTTTCCATTTATGTGATGTACAAAAAATACATAGGCTTTATTCTGTAGTTACTCACAACTTCTAACAGAGGACAGTAAGCTGTATCAGTGCCACAAAGGGACTGAAGCAAACAGAGGCATAATAGAACTAAATGAAAATGAATAGACAAATGATGGTTATGTTGAAGCTGTTCTTCCAGGCTCATGCCTTTAGACATTTATCTGCTTTCCAATTTCTAGCATTTTTTAATGTACTATGCCTGCAGAAACCAAGAAAGTTTCTTTGCTGGGACTGCATTAAGTCTGGGATAACTCTTAGCTCAGTGTTTGACTTTTCTGTTTGCAAGCCTGCTATGAAATCATCTCTGGCTTGCAACAGAAACTTCAACTGTAAACCATGATGACTGGTACGTTTTGTCAACAGTAAATACTTCAGAAGCCTTATAAACTGCAGGTGTTCCTGGACTATGATAGTTCTACTCAGATGAAAACAGCAGACATGACCTCATTCCACCTGTACTCTGCACTGGATAGATGTGAGGCACCTTCAGTCCAAAAGTCAGAGAGCTGTGTTAGCACACCACCTGCTTGCACTAACAAGCAAGACTCAGCGAGGCTCAATCCTTCAGTCTGTCTACTGCAAGTTGTCCTCAAAGGACAGATAAATTCCTTTTATAAGTTCATTACTCAGACTGGCACAGGCTACACAACCTTTTAAACATTAAACACCTAATCAACTGAAATTAAGTACTCAGGAAACATGACAAAATTCAGAATTTCACTTATCACAAAAATTCTTTGACTTTTTAAAAAAAACAAACAAGTTCTAATAGGAATCAAGACATTTTACTATGACCTAAAGATAAAGGGACTTTCATGATTATTAATATTTTTTTTCTGCCTGTTTGAGAACTCAACTGTGATGGATATATGAATCAACTTAAAATTACCAACACACGAAAGGTAAAAACACAGAGTATTAATCTGCCTAACACACTTTTCTTTACTAGAGGACAATTTTTTTAATGCTCTTTGGATTAGTCCAACATCTGCCTGACATTGTGGAGGTTTTGGATGCATTTCACACAATGTAATCTCTTCTTCATGTACACCTTGGGATGCACAGCAAGTCAGTGGCTGACTGGTCACAACAAAGCATCACAAGAAAGATTCACATTATGGAGAATTGTATTCATCTGTTCTAACTTCCAGGTCTGTCCTGCTAACCACCAAACATGTTCTACAGTTGAGAGGAACAATGAGACACCATCTGGAAGGCCATACATCTCATTATAATGCAGGTTTCAAAAACAGCCAAGAGGAATCACCCATTTAATCTGCTTTAAAGGATGCCCAGGTTAGATAGCTCACATTACTATACAAGCATCTAATTTAGGAATCGCCCAGCAGTGAGAAAATGAGAGCTTCATTTTAAAATAATCTGTGGAAACATGTGTTGTATGGTAATTTAGCCCAAATGGACAGCTGACATTTTTTTCCATGTTGTTTGGTACACATTTTCTAACTGATCTGTTTTACTTCTTACCTGCAGGACCTTCCCATATATGAACTATTAACATACATAGTTACATTGCTTCCACGAGAAAAAGTCTGCTAACACAGAAATCATTACAAGTTCTGTACAGTGAGCTACCTGGATCATGATTGCATTTTATATTCTAGTACATAAGGATGCTGAACTTAACAAGGGACTGTGCTCTTTATTCTCATGTAAGTAGTTAATATGTTAACTAAACAGGCACACATACAGCATGAGAAGTCTCCCATCATCAGAGACCTACTACAGGACATGTCCCCTGATTTAATTGCTTGACTTTAGTGACTCTGAAATGTGACACGTTAGTTTACTGATTAGCTATTATGGTTTTACTCCCATAATATGCAGGCAAAGAAATAAAACAATGAAATGAAGTGACATACCTGTGGGGCATATCCAGGAGGCACATAAATAGTAGGCACTGAACCATTTGGGGACATCATTGGAACCTGAGCAGGACCTAAATGGGTTAGAGAAATATTCAGTACAGCAGCATTTAATGACTTGATAAAGTTGAAAGAACACACTGAACTGCCAAGTCTGTGAAAAATATACAAGATGATATGGATAAACAAAGGCAAGAAACTGTACAGACAGAATTACATCAAAGGGCATTATTAGAAACCTAAGACAAAAACCTAAGGAAAAAACCCAGAAATTAAACTGAAAAAATAAGTAAGCAGATATTTTTCCCCTATTTGTCAGTAAGCTCACAGAAGATATCAAGTAAAAAATTTTTACCAGGTGACAAGTCAAAAGAAGTGTCCCAAGATGAAAAGACAACAGAAGAAATTTTGAAGCAAATGAAACAAAAAAATAGTTGAAACAAACTGCTGAAACCACATAGCATTCAATCATGAGTTGTACAGAAAATTACTTACAAAAGTGCTGCTCTTGTACTGCAGTCTTATCATCTAAAGTAGTCTCAGCACCACAGGAGTGGGAGGTGGCAAACATGATACTAACTTAAAAGTCTCAGAGGAAAGCCACTGTATTACATTAAGTCAACTCCTACTACTGGGAAAAGTTGTAGCACCATGACGATCCTTGCACCAAGCAAACCAGAAAGAACAGTCTGCAGACACTTAGATAAGCACAGCACAATGGTTTGACACAAAGGGAATGTGTCACAGTGGCATTTCTAGGTAAGGTACTGCTTGGAAAACCTGATACTTTCAAAGAGCACAGGGAGGCTGCCACATACTTGGCCTTTCAAACAGCTTTTGACAGTATCTCTCCCTCTTGAAGAAGTAATGCTACCTTTGGTTAAGAAAAAGGAAAATGTCCTTTCATGAATAACTAACTGGCTTGAAAACAGGAAACAAAGAGAAGTGATCAGCTTTCAAAGAGTGTAGAGAGACCAAAGAAGTCCCATAGGGATGCAAAGAAGAACCTGTTCAATGTATTAATAAAACTTCTGGGAAAGGAAATGAACGGCAAGGTTACAAATTTTTGGTATGCTTTCAGAGCAGCAAAGGATTGCACAATACTCAATGACCAGATAAAAAAGCAGAAAAAGTAAATGTTGATATGTGCAAAGTAATGCACCTGGGCAAAAATCAGAAGTATTTATTTACAGTTATAAGTCATGAATTAGCTGTAAATAAACAGACCATGGACTTAATACATTGTGCTGGTTTGAGGCTAAGTGGAATATTTTAATGGAGAAAATTGTATTATAGGTTGTGAAAATGAAACAATGATGATGTCTACTTCACTCATAGGCTTGCTGAGATGGATAAGACTAGAACACAAAACATAGATAAGACACTTGGGCACAGACAATCTCGGGCTGTCTAGCAGCTTCTTGCCTTCTTCCTCTCTGCCGAGTAACCTCACTAACCACTTTCCTTCTAACCCCCCTGGCCGATCCTCCAAACTCACTTTGCGCGTAAGGCAAACCCTGTGGTAAGGTATAGGGGTGGGGAGAAGGTGGAAGGGTGGTTGGGAGCCCCTCCTGGGGTCTCTGATTTCTGGCAGGGCTGTTTTGTTTCTGTATTACCTTCAACTTGTATATTTCTGTAAATATTCCTGTATATAGTGTATATATCTGCTTGTATATTGTGCTAAGCTGTAAATAGAGCTTCAGTCCTTAACTTTCAGCCATCTGAATCTAGTCTGGGTGATTTTACAAAGTGTGTGTGTGTTGGGGGGGGAACTCCCAAACCATCACAGTATTTCTAAGAAAGTACTACATTATTATTGTTCAATGGCATTAAAAATAATTACTAACAGAACAGAGAACAAGCAGAAAATATTATTACACTATGGTATAAATCTGTATCTCAATACTTGCTGTATTTGTCTCCACTTTTCAAGAACACAGAGACCTAGAAAAGGACCAAGAGAAGTTTACAGAGGCTTTCCACCTGTTAATCTAAAAAAAAAATAAAATTAGAGAGACTAGGATTCTTCCATCTGAAGATGGTTAAAATATGAAAAGGTAGCAGCAGAGGAATAGCAAAACACCTGTTTAAAAGAAAAACAACCTCCCCCACAAACACTATGCCAAAGCACCCACATACAAGCATAAAAAAGCCCAACAAACAAAAGTTCCTAAAAAAATCAAACCAACACATTTACAAACTGCCCAAAAATGGCTAGATCAATAATTTCTCATCTGCAAAAATCACTTTTAAAACAGATAAAAGAATTTCTCATTAATACACAGCTAAATTGTGCAAATCCTTGCTCTAAAGACTATTGTGGAAATTAAATGTTAAGTTCATAAGAAATTAAACAAATCATTGAATGGTTTGGGTCAGAAGTGATCTCTAAAGATCATCTATCTAGTCCAAAGCCTCTGCAGTCAGCAGGAACATTCTCCATTAGATCACACTGCCCAAAGCACTCCTGAATCTGACCTTGAATATCTCCAAGCATGGGGCCTCAACTACCTTCCTGAGTAACATGTTCCAGTGTTCCACTAATCTTAAAGTGCAACCTCTCAACATCAAAACCTAAACCCACTCTTTTCTAACGTAAAACCATTGCCCCTTGTCCTATCACCACATGCCTTTGTAAACAGGCCCTCTCCAGCCTTCTTGTAGGTCCCTTTCAGGTACAGGAAGGCTGCTATCAGGTCTCCCCAGAGTCTTCTCCAGGTTGAACAACTCCAGCTCCCTCAAGAGAAATAATGCATTAAGAGGTATAAAAATCCCATAAATACTACTTTTGGTTCAGGAAACTAGAAAAAAAGTTATTTCTGTGTGCCTGCCCTATACTTATACGCTCTTCCTTTTAGTATTTGATATTGGCCTCTATCAGAGGGAGCAAACTGGCACAGGCTTCAAGAGGGACTGCCTACAGACATCCTTACATCCTTGTGTTTAAAATATACAAGGCAACAACGGCTGAAGAAAAAACAGAAACACAATAGAACCTGATTAGGTTTTGTAGCAAGCATGTAAGGTTGGAATTCAGACACTCCAGGCTAAATTTCCAATTCAGTGTAGTCGAGGCTCAAAAACACCAATGCAACTGTTAGTCAAGTTTCAGTAAGACTTCTGAAAGTTCCACATTAATGTTTAATAAACTCAGTTAAGATCTGCAAATGTAAAGTACTAAGTAAAGGCAAAGTATGTTATGTAAGATTAGCATACCTCGGTCTGGTAAGAAAGAACTTGACAGAAACATAATTATGTCTGAATGCCAAGAGCTGGGAAAAGGAACAAAACAGTGATTTTCTAAAAAGCAGCATGTAATCCAACTTGATCACACATACCATAGACTTCTTAGAATAAGATCCCTAAGTTGTGAAATGTATTACCTAACAAGAATCACAGCTTTATTTATTTAAAACTGGAGAAGGGGACAAAGACTTTTTAAGAATGAGGTCTTAATTGAAAGATTAACTGAATGGTGTAACAGCAAAGAATTTAAGGACAAGAGCTATAAATTGAGAACTGAACTTTGTTTGGGTCTTTTGCTCAGCCTAAACTCAAAAAGTATTTAATCAATGGAAGTTTCTCCCCGCTATGAAGTGCTAAAAAGAAAGTGAAGTTGAAAGCAGTGAAAGAGAAGCTGCAAAAGTGCCTTAGAGCATTACCTTACAATAAACTCAAAAAAAGACAACAGCAGTAGAAGCATATGTGTGGTAAGTTAGTTGCCATTCACCAAATAATGGCTGAAATGGTTGCCTAAGAAGGTGAACTTTACAGTTTGTATCTTGCTTACTTGTATTTTTCCATTATAAATACAACACACCAATACTTCTATTAAGCTTACAATTTTAAACTATCTAAGTTTACTGGAAGCTGAGAATTAAGACCATAGTAACTTGGGGTTTTTACAGCAAACTCAGTCTTCGTAAAGGATGAGGGAAGTCTAACACGAACAGCTTATTTCTCCTTGAACTGGTGGGTACCTCTGTGTTTGGCTTTTTTGTTTTGCTTTAAATGTCTAAAGAATATTGTTTAATAGTCTTTTTTAAAGCTTACTTATGTAGTGCTTTAATCTGTCAAGCAAACAAGCAGTTATCTCCAATCCAGTACAAAGGTTGATTCTCAAAGCCATTTTCAATAGATCCATAATCTAGCAGTCACAAAAAGACAAACCTGAAAATACTGTAGTGTTAGAAACGGCCAAATTAGTAGTTTAATAACTTGTATCACATTTCTAGTGCTTTAGAATTCCAGAATCAATGAAAATGAGATGTGTATGTAATTTACTTCTGATGAGATTTCCAGGTGGATGTGGAATGAAATCATATTACAGAGGAACATTTAAGAAAACAGAATGTAAAAGGAGTTAGCAGATTATATGTATTTTAATGAACATAAGGTTTTTACATCAAAATTATTGATTTATTGAAGAAAAGCATATTACTACCTGCAAAAATTTACAAAAATTAAAACAAAAGAAAAATCCCAGAACCACACAAAAACCCCAAACCAAACCAAACAAACCCAACAGCATACTTTCTTGTATCTAAAGATAAAATGCTTGTATGCTATAAAAGCAGGTATTGTTTTTTCCTTTCACAGCTAATGTGAAGAACTTGGCTCTACTTTCAGTGAAAAAGGCTACAAGAGGAATTTTAATGCATTTAAGTACTGGCTAGAGAGGCACATGCTCAAGTCCCTGTGTTTTACCATGAGGTCAGACTGTGAAGTACAAGCAACCAACCACATCAGGACTTCATGTTAAGCAAACATTTAATTTTCTGTACTGCACGTAAATAGGATTACCTTCATCCAAATCACTACCCTATAGATGTTGATGACTGGACAGCTTTAAGAAGAGGTTTTCAATCTTCTATATACTTTTAGGTACTCAAGTTCTCTTATATGAGAAGTGGATAAGAAGTATTGTGGAAGAGAAAACAAACATGTAACTGTGTTTTATGCTTTATTCTTTATTCTTGAAAAGTAACTCATCAAATACAGTAGTGGGTTATTTAACTAAATGGAACCCAAGGAACAGATGTTTCGCCATGCTTTGTTCTAAAATTTGCTTTCACTACTCCAAAAGAAACTACTTGTAAAGTCTTTCTGTAACCTTTTAGTCTTGAGTCTTGAAAAATAAAAGTGAAAACCAAGGTCCCTATCAGAGATCACGTAAAACCTGGAGTATGTTCTGCAACAGGAAATAAAAACAAACCGGAAGGCACACCTCCCCTCCTAGCAACGGCAGGTGAAGTTCTCTACCGTGTCTATTTGAGCAGGCTTTTTAAAGCCTATTGTGCTCATTACGGCGACCATAAACGTGCAGTAAAATTAACAGCTGGCTAATCGCCAGGACCGTGACGGACTGATCTAAACATAGCAACTTCTGTGAATCGGAGGACATCGACACCGCCTGCTTCGCAGACACACGGTTTCTTTTTAGATCAACGAGCATAGCTCCATCTTAAGTTGCGCATACAAACCCCTGCCAAAGGTGCACACATCACTTGCCAGCGCAAGAGCAGCCCTCGCTGCCCGCCAGCCCGGGGAGCAGTAATACTCTTCCGGGGCAGTAACCGCCCACAACCCCGCTCTTATAAATCCCAGGCTGACCATGGCTTCCCAGCACTGAGGCTGCCTGCAAGCTTGTGGGCCGCCGCGCTGCTCCAGGCCCGGCCATCCGCCTCCCTCTAAAGCCTGCCCGCCCGTTCTCGAGAGAGGGGCTTGGCAGCGCTCGGATCCCCCTTGCCCTTTTTCTCCGGCTTTCCCCCATCCGCCACTGCCGCAGCAGCCGCCAGGGCTGCCCGCAGCGCCGCACCCTGCTGCTGCGTGTCACCGCGGCGGCCGAGCCGGGCAGCCGGGAGACCTTACCGCTCATTTCGGGCTGGGCTGGGCAGCGGCCGGGCCGGGGCNGCTGCCCGCGCCGCTCCGCCCCACGGCCCTCTCCGCGCCGCTCCGCCCTGCCCGCGGCAGGCACCCAGACCAGCAGCCAGCCGGCGCAAGCGGCGACGCGGCCTAGGCTTCAAGGGACGGACGCGGTGGTAGGGTGGAGGCAGCACGATCCCTGCTGAGGCTGACTGCCTTAGCCATCCCCCAAGACTGCTGCTCTAGTTCCTACTGTAGCCTACTGACTACCATTGGCTGGTGTGATACAAGTTCTTTAGGTAAAAGCTTTTACGTTAATTAGCATAATTAAGTTACAAAGGATTACTTCAGCCCAATCCTTCCACAGGATTTACCGTAACTGCAGATCAGTTTACACTTAAGAAAGGATCCATGCAGATAGATCTGATTGCAAACAAACACTTTCTGCCATCGTGTTGAGAAAACTGCAATGACTTTGATACTAATCTATGTGGATGCTGTGGCTCATGAACACTGCTATACTTAGCATTGGTCTCATGTGAACGGCGATGAATCACTGTTATCCCCTGGAGGAAATAGCATTCAGGATTTACTGCAGCACATTAGGTTAACTATGGCTTTATAACCGAACACCCACACTTTGACATCACACAGGCGATGATATGCATCACTGACGCAAGCACTGACAGGATCAAACACAAAAGGCCACAGCATTTGAAACAATAGAGCGCACAGCTGACGTAGCAGCACACCCCTCTCACACTGATGGGCTGCGGTAAATCAATAGTACCAGATACCACAAATAGTTGAACCACTCTTGTCTTTTACATAATGGCTAAGACTTCAAAGTTTTATTTTGGGCTCCCAGCAGCTACAATTAACTACAACAACTAGTAGCAACAGCCACCACCAATTGGTCAGCATTAGTCTTGTAAGCTGTGCATGGAAAACACTTCCCAAGTTAGTACTTGATGTTAACAGGCAATAAAACATTGTTGCTAATTAGCAGCAGCTTTACATTTATTAGGTGCAGTGTAATCAACGCAAGTAATAACAAAAGAGGAAAGCAAACACAAAAATTTACTGTTAGGCCTTAGCTGGGGAAGAAGCACAAGAAAGAACTGTGAACACTGCAAGGACACAGGTGATCAGAAGACTTCAGTTTGCAATGTTGTCAATTTAATGCATTCCTTATGCCCTCAATTAATCCTGACAAAACAATCCCTTCCCCCATCCATCTGTCTACTTTTGCCATCAAGGCTAGGGAATAGCAGCTGATGAAGCACTAACTGCAATTAAAATTATTAATTAGCTTAAAAAAAAAATTTAAAATATCAGTAGACCACAAGCTGGCAAATGCAAGGGAAAACTGAAAGTAAAACATTCACATAGTTCCTTTAAAAAGCAAAGAAAAAACATCTCATCCACAGAGATTCTGGGATCATGGATTAAAGGTGGAAAGCTATGAAATCTAACCACAGTATTTCTAAAGATTACATCCTAATGAGGTCCTGATGTTTCCTATGAAACCACACATACATTCTCAGAAAAAAAACCCACCACAATGTGAAATCTCACAGGTGAAGCACAAAGATGACAGGTTCCTATAGCACTTCATCATTAATACAGCTATCAGGTTTCTTTTATAATAACCTCACATACTTTCAAAGGAAAAAGGCGGCAACGGTTTCTATGTTCAAATGTTAAGTGTACTTTCATTTCACCTGTTTCTAAACAATGATCATTGTGCAATTTTATTATTAGAAGACTGCAAGCCCTTATAATGGTGTAAAATTCACTACGTGAAATTACACTTGGGAGCCTGCAGAAGGACAATTTTAGTCTTTTGAGATACTGCAACAATGAAGTTTTTTTATGTTCTTTCTGAAGCAATTGTACGCCACAGCGATCAGCTCTATCCTGCTTCATTAAAAAAAGTACTGATGAGTCAAAGATGTGGAAAAACAACACAGACCTTGTACTGTGCATTCCAGATTGTTAAATCACTCTGTTTTGTTTACTGTTTTAGGGTGATTATTTAGTAACTGTAGAAGAGTTATGTAAAAAAACCTGTTCTCTCTCCCATAGTCTTCCAATGTAAATATCAGGTAAACCATAAATCACAGCATTTCAAAGGGAATCAAATGTGACATACCATTCTTAACACAGAAGTTTTGATGACAATGTTCTTATTTTTAGCAGGAAAAAATAATTACACTTGTGCATCTAAGTATATCATGTATTTGCCTACCTTTTTTTTCTTCTCAAGGAGAGCAAAATTTCCTAGCACTTATGCTAAGAAGTACAAGGTGCGCTTGGATGTGGCACTTGGTGCCATGGTCTAGTCTTGAGGTCTGTGGTAATGGGTTGGACTTGATGATCTTTGAGGTCTCTTCCAACCTTTCTGATACTGTGATACTGTGATCTGCAAGTTTTTCAGACTAATATTTAATATTTGTGCATAGCACTTAATCATATTCCACTTGATTCACAACATTTAGGATGAACTAAAATTTAGTCTAACAGCCCTTACTACTAGAAACTGTGCAGTGCAGAGTGATAAGTTAGAGAGTTAAGCACTACTACTGATAGCTGGTTTGGTTAAGAGGTGAACAGCACAAGCGAGTCTCAGCAGCTGGCAGTTCTTGGCATGTAGATAGTGGCATCTCAAAAGAGCATGTTGATTCAGAGAAGAGAGATCTTGGAAGGAGTAACTTCAGCCTCCCCCTCTTCTCTGCCTAGTGGTGCCAACAATGAAATTACATAGTATAATTACTTGTAAAGGCCTTTTCAGCATCATTTTATTCAACTTACTAGACTAATGAGTTTTCTGTGCATACTTAACCCCCTCCTTTGTGCAGATTTCTTAATATCCCCCCCCCCAAGTTATTACATGTGTATATATTTTATATATATATCTATAGGTATTTATATATTACATATACACCTTCAGATTACTACTTGAATATGGCTTATTAAATACTACTCATGAGTATGATGCATTGATTAAGAAAATAAATAGCATACATATAAATGTTGTAATCATTTTTACCAGATTCTAGGGAAGGGCATTTTAAAAACCATGGATAGAAATACATGGTAGACTGTGGATATAGTAAAATTCTGTTTCTGCAGACTGTGACTGAATTTTACAAGACACAGTGTCAGAGACTCAACCAGGAAAGGCTGCCAAGAGAAAATGCTATGCCCAATTCTTAATTTTTACTACTATTCAAGATAGGCACCTCTAAAGATCACAGAATCAACCAAGTTGGAAGAGACCTCCAAGATCATCCAGTCCAAGCTATCACCAGTCCTAGCCAATCAACTAGACCATGGCATTAAGTGCCCCATCCAGTCTTTTCTTGAACACCTTCAGGGACGGCGACTCCATGGAGTCCCTGGGACCTCCCCAGGCAGCCCATTCCAATGGCAAATCACTTTCTCTGTGAAGAACTTCCTCCTAATATCCAGCCTATATATTAAGAGGAAGTTCTTCACTAGTCTGTGTTCCTGGAATCAACTAATAACATACTTTCATTTGAAAATCTCTCAGTTGTTTAGACTTCAAGGGGATTATATAAACAAACATAATGCAGATTCAGATGATCTACTCAAATTAAAATGAAAGCAGAACAAAAATTATTATGATAAGTAGTTGAAGTCCTTCTAATATCTAAAATAAATACCACATGCACTTTTTATTTTAAAGGGACCAATTTGGAAATGGTCATTCCTAACTGANACCCCCCCCTTTTTGGAGATTTTCTTAAATCCCCCCCCCCCCAAGTTATTACATGTGTATATATTATATATATATATAGGTATTTATATATTACATATACACCTTCAGATTACTACTTGAATATGGCTTATTAAATACTACTCATGAGTATGATGCATTGATTAAGAAAATAAATAGCATACATATAAATGTTGTAATCATTTTTACCAGATTCTAGGGAAGGGCATTTTAAAAACCATGGATAGAAATACATGGTAGACTGTGGATATAGTAAAATTCTGTTTCTGCAGACTGTGACTGAATTTTACAAGACACAGTGTCAGAGACTCAACCAGGAAAGGCTGCCAAGAGAAAATGCTATGCCCAATTCTTAATTTTTACTACTATTCAAGATAGGCACCTCTAAAGATCACAGAATCAACCAAGTTGGAAGAGACCTCCAAGATCATCCAGTCCAAGCTATCACCAGTCCTAGCCAATCAACTAGACCATGGCATTAAGTGCCCCATCCAGTCTTTTCTTGAACACCTTCAGGGACGGCGACTCCATGGAGTCCCTGGGACCTCCCCAGGCAGCCCATTCCAATGGCAAATCACTTTCTCTGTGAAGAACTTCCTCCTAATATCCAGCCTATATATTAAGAGGAAGTTCTTCACTAGTCTGTGTTCCTGGAATCAACTAATAACATACTTTCATTTGAAAATCTCTCAGTTGTTTAGACTTCAAGGGGATTATATAAACAAACATAATGCAGATTCAGATGATCTACTCAAATTAAAATGAAAGCAGAACAAAAATTATTATGATAAGTAGTTGAAGTCCTTCTAATATCTAAAATAAATACCACATGCACTTTTTATTTTAAAGGGACCAATTTGGAAATGGTCATTCCTAACTGAAAGACATAAAACTGATTTAGGAGGATGTGGTGTCTCAGCTTTCCAAGAATCCCATAATTCAGGATTCAGCAGAAAAAGGGAAAATTTGGTAAAAGCAGAATAACGTTTGCTCCACGATTAGAGTTTTAGGGTGCAATAAACAAGGCTCAACCTTGTTCTTAGTAAAAGGTTAACTATAACCACTGATTAAAAAAAATAAAAAATTAAAAATACAACACCTGCATACCCAACAGCTCTGTACCACTGAAATGTTAACGTCTCAGATGTAATTCTTGCATTAGGTTAATTGAGTTTGGTGTTCTAGAGAGATGAAAAGGTCTTCTGTAACAGTACAAAGAAATGGAAAGAGAGTTCAGTTCTACAGGACTTCCTTTCTTCACACTTCCATACAACTTTTTTTCATGCCTACACTACAGGTTTTTCACTTGAGTCCACCAACAAAGACTCTGCCAACACTTCAGATCCACACATGTTCAGATGTAGGTTTCTACATTATGAAATAAATGTTGCAGTAACATTTTATTAAGCAGTTTTGTTTGAAATCATGAGTGAAGAAAAAAGTGCTGGAAGCTGACAGTTCAGAAGGTGACATTTGGTAATGGAAAATCCTTCTGTCATGACACAAACTGCAGAGAATAAGCCCCAAGCAAACTACACAATCATCACACAGCAAAAAAGAGATATAAGATCAAACTGAAAACATCTGATGTTACACACCTTATGCTTTGCAGCACCTAAAGCAAATGCTTGGCTTCAGCAGGGTGATTCATTGATTGCCCCTGGAGGAAAACTCTGTGCTTCTGCACATTTATTAGGAAATCATCTTGTACCACCTGACACCAGTCCTTAAGCACAGACAGTGTGTCCTCAAGTCGGTATCTGGTTCAGGCCTGCTCTAGTCACTCTTCTGCCCCTTTTCAATAAAGCAGATCAAGTTTCCTGAGAGTAGATTCCTACTGTCAGGAATAGAACTTGCTCCTGTCTAAGACAATGCTATGAACAGTAGATCTTGGTCACCTCTGCTGAAGATTGGTCACTAGAAACTGGAATGCAACACATTAAGCTCCTGTCCATACTAGACACTTAACTGCTTTAACCCAAGAGCTTCTACATGGAAAATACAGAGACAGCCTTTAAAAATGAGAACCAGAACCTCACCTAAATCATAGCGGAATCCCCACTACATCAACAGAAAAAGGCAGATGGCCTTCTTGGGTAGTTTCCTTCTACAGTCTTATCTTTTGAGCTGAAGATTTTCACCTGCAAAGATGACATGGAGAAAAGCCTAAACTCAGCATACCTCATGGCTTGGGGACTCTGGTGGAATGTGGGAGCTACAGGATCAGGTTCTGTGGTATTTTTAGAGCTAAAAGCCTCAGGTCCCCCTGAATCTGGGGGAGTACTTTACCCAATTTACTGCTGCTGATACTGTTTGCATTTGAGGATAAATTTAATGTACTCTGGGTAAACAAACACTCTTTCCTTTTGGAGACGAAGAAAGGCATCATTTCTATACTGTCTCAGTGTTGTCTGTGCTGTGGCATGCCTTTGATATCTGGCTTCTGGCTGTCCCCCTGCAGCCTCATGTTTGTACAATTTTAGGAATGTAGGGAATTCTGTGGTCAAAATGGCAAAAGTAATGGATGCAATGTGCTTGCTAGGATTAGGTCATGATTCAGTGGGGGACCTGGGCTATGCCTGAGACTTCAGCAGCTAAAAGCTTAAGTTAGAACTAAAGCAGACTCCAAGCCCTCTGAACATGACCCTTTGCAATTACAGGTCATCACACAGATACACTTTTCCCTGTCTTTTCACCAATAACAAGATAAGCCTACAAATACAGTTACAATAGGGGATGCTCTGAAGACAGTGAAAATAATTTTTTGACTGAAAAGCTACTGACCTTGAAAACTTTTAATAACACTGCAGCTCATATGATATAGTTAAACATTTGATTAAGACTGGTAATTCTGCTAATGGCTTTTGGTCAACACACAAAAAGCTTTGCAGAAATGCAGTTGCAAATTAACCAACCTAAAAGCAGGGTGCACATAAAAAGAAATGATGCTCTTGATCAGACTAAGCAACGTAGAAAGGCACCATTCTTACACCTGCAGCCTCTTCTGTAGTGAAATGTTTTTACTGTCACAGATATCACTAAATATCTTCAATCCATTCCCACTGCAAACTTCACATTTTACCATTGAAGGTGATTAGAAAGTGGCTTTCAGGGTCTGAATTATTAAAAAAAAAACCAACTAAAAAACCCAAACCATCACAGACTAACTAATAAAGGCTCTTTAAATTTTCACTTAAATCGTTTAAACTTGTTTTAGCATTTGAAATTTAAAACTTGGTCTTTTTAGTGTTGCATGACAAAGGCTCCTTGATTCTCCACAATGAACTCTTTAGAGATCCCTTCAAGAAGGAATTGTTTTCTCCCAACCTAAAGGAAGTTACCACACAAGGAAACTATGTAAACTCAGACATTAAGAGCATCTATGACAAAGGTTGTTGTTGAGAAACAGCTTTCAATAATGCTAATAAATATGTATTATCAGAAAGAAAGTATCTGGTAAAGCAGTAAGCAGGAACCAGACACAAAGATAAGCCTATGCTGTTGCAGTGTTCTCTTCAAATTCAATTTGGTCTGTAACCAAATATGTTTTAGAAAGTAACATACCCACTGCTTTGGCAGCCAAAATGAACTTGGAGCTAGGAGGGACTATGTAAAGAATCCACTTACCTGTGCCAAACCAGGGGGCCAGGGATGAAAAAAACTAACTTGGCTCAGACAAGTTTTCATTCCAAATCAGAAGAAAGGGGAAAAGATACATGCATACAGTGGAGCTCCTTACTGTACATTATGTATGGATCAATATATCCCTCTGCTAAGGAGCTGAGACAAGAAAATTGCTTAATAGCTGGAAAGCAAATGTGTCCTTTGTGCAAAAACCTTTTCATTGCTTCACTACTGTCTGGATGCAAGAGATCTAAATTTTCTGTTGCTGGACTGCCAGGGCTCAAAGACTGAAAAAAGAAACCCTCATGAATCAAGTCTATTCACCTGCAATTGCAGCTTCATTCCTCTCCCCCATTATCATGCATCAAGATCCACCATAAATGGATTTTACATAAAAGCATCAAGAACAATCTTAAAATCGTCATTTCTTTTACTCATATGTCTCCCAATGGAGTGCTGTTCCAGAGCATTGCTTTCCTATCTAGCCAGGAAGTTTCTTGTAATTAGATAAATGAAACTGGGCTCTAAACCACCTCTGGTATTAACTTTTTATTATTATTGAATCCCTGGTGTTTACTTACCTATTCCTGACAAAACTCATTTTGAGCCAAACCAGCCAAGCTTTCCTTTCATAAAATAAGCTCCTCCTGGATATCCTAATAGCTCTATCATACAACACCAGGAATCAGCTTCATTTAATCTTCTGTAAATATGAATTATCAAATTACAGTTGAAGTCTCAGCAGAATCCTGTAAAATGCTACTAAACATCCCAAACTGTACCAGCAATAACTGCACTGATACAATTTATTATCACAATAACCTTTACAGATACATTATACTGGAGATACTCTTGTGAGTCACATAGCTTGACAGATTCCTCCTCTTTATCAAGTTTCAAGTGAGGAGATCCCTATTTGCAATTCATTAATCCCATTCATGACCTTGCATTGTATATAACTGCATTTCACCCAGTTCAGGGGTATCATTCAGAGAAAAAGCTTTTAGACAGTTAATGCATGTTCTTGTTTTCATAGAATAGAATAGTAAGGTTGGAAGGGACCTCAAGGATCATCTAGTTCCAACCCCCTGCCATAGGCAGGGACACCTCCCACTAGCACAGCTCACTCAAGGCCTCGTCCAACCTGGCCTTGAACACCTCCAGGGAGGGAGCAGCCACAACCTCCCTGGGCAACCTGTTCCAGTGCCTCACCATCCTCACTGGAAAGAACTTCGTCCTGACACCTAGTCTAAATCTTACCTCTGCCAGTTTAAACCCATTGCCCCTTGTCCTGTCATTGCAAGACATAGTCCCTCCCCAGCCTTCCTGTAGGCCCCCTTCAGATACTGGAAGGCTACTATAAGGTCTCCTTGATGCCTTGTTGATCTTCCAGCACTTCTGGAATACAAATTTCATATGCCATTGGAGGTGCTTGGGTGATCAGCTTTGTTGAAATGCCAAGTATTTCTACATCTTCATAGCTGAGAGACACCCAAGTGCACTGGTTACTGAGTGCTTAAGATGAGATATATTTACATTCTAGGCTAGCTGTGCATCATCATTTAGCATTCAATCTTTTTTTCATCCACAATTTAAAATCTTAAGAAGAAACTCCAAAAATTCAAAGCAACAAACAGGTTTATATTGACTCTGCTGAAGCTCTTTAGAGATAGAGATCAAAAAGCAACCTGTACTATGCTTTGAATTTTAGAGCATGGAAACAGACAAGTATCTGACCTCAAGACTCCACTGCATACCTGCATTCTCCAGTCTTTTTTACTTCCCACTGGCCATCATATCCCCCAAAGCTAGATCCTATACAGATAAACCCTTATCTGACATTCAGCCTCTTCTATGTGGTATGTTCCCAGGCACTTCAGACCTCTGTCCATCTCTCTGAAGCTGCACAGAAATGTTTGCCTTCAAAGATACGACTTGTCCACAGCCAGAAGCACACCACCACTGTACAGCAAGATGATCCAGCAACATACATCTATGTGTTTCTGAAAAGAACCCCAAACTCAACACCCTTCTATTTAACTACTGTCACCAAGATGAGACTAGATTCGTTCCACAAAACACAATGGATCTGTTTTTCAGATGAGAAAATGTGGCTCAGTAACTGAAAAAAAAAATGAAAATACACTGAAATTCTTTGAACATAACACACAGTTGGAAGGGTATTATAGGCAAATTGATGCTCTGGATGGTATTTTAAAGCCCTATCAGAGGGTGAACTGGGGAAATAAAGCTGTGTGGGCATATGAGTAAGATTCCTAGTCTACTGTGTATCATACCTTTGCTGGAAAGGAATGCAAGGAAACCTGAGAGAGTATAGAGCTGCAGTTAAGAGAAAAGAGAGGGAATTTCCAAGGTACATTTTCCTTTTTATGCAATCTTTCTCTGCACAAGAATTAGAAAAACACATCTTTTGCAAATATTTTATTAAAATGGCTATAAATACATCATGTACAATTTACAACCTGTGTAGAAAAGCATTGTTCTAACACAAGCCAGAAGTTCACAGTAAAAATGGTAATACTGTCAACAATCTCAAACTTTCATGTTTGCCAGTCCTCTTGTATCCATTTGCAGTACAAGCAAGGGAAATGAGTGGCAAGTAGGCTCACACTAGCCTGCCTTCTGCATCTCCATTCAGCATTTGCTGATAATCACTTTTGGTTCTCAGCTTTCTTAGCAGATGATTTTTAAAACTCACTCATGCTGGAAGAACTTTAACTGGTTCCAGTTGCTCTGAGTGTCTCTGTAACTTAAGAAATATCTTTGCTCATTGATGCATGGCTTGGTTACTGGATGCACCCCAAAATTGTACTGCCAGTAGTGGCACTCTAAGTCAGAGGTAGTCACTCTGGTTTTGACTCTTTACTATCCAATTTGGACAAAACATTGTCTTTAACAAAAAAAAAATTTAAAAAAAAAAAAAATTTAAAAGCTAGCTTCTCAAATTCCCAAATTCAACTTGGGCTTTGGGTGCTCCAAACATCTTCCTGCAAGACAGTTTTATTTCTATGCACTACTTTTTGAAAAGTAAGGGCAAAAAAACTCAGATGAGGTTTCAGATTTAACTGAATTTAAAAGCTAGGTAAGAGTCAACTTTTAAAAAAATTTGAACAAAACAACTCTGTGTCTGATTACAAGATGATAAACTTAAGGTGTGGAAAGCATGACAAAAGGTAAGAATAAAAGCAATGTATGGTTAATGTAATTTTCTGAATCTACCTGCTACTTACAAGTATTACTGAGATGTCTCTCAGCTGCATAAACTGCAAGTGCTAACTCTGTCAAGACAGTGGTGCCTTTCAGAGCAGAACCTCTTCAAGGATAAAGCAGCTGAGGATGTAACACAGCAGCACTTGACTGAAATGCTATCTTTCAAGAGGCTACCTTCAGCAATTTACTGGGAAGGCAGAGAACTGTCTACTCTCTGTAGATAGACTTAGACTAGATGTTAGGAGGAAGTTCTTTGCAGTGAGGGTGGTGAGGCACTGGAACAGGTTGCCCAGGGAGGATGGATGCTCCCTCCCTGGAGGTGTTCAAGGCCAGGTTGGACGAGGCCTTGAGTAACCTGTGCTAGTGGGAGGTGTCCCTGCCATGGCAGGGGGTTGGAACTAGCTGATCCGTGAGGTCTCCTTCTTACCATTCTATGATTCTATATATCTTTCTCCTGTCTGGCATCTTCAACTTTCATTCTGGTTCTTAGAAGAGAAGGCTACACTTTCATTAAGTTACAGTACAAACCCAACAGTTTGTGCTGGTTTGAGGCTAATTGGAATATTTTAATGAGAGAAATTAGATCATTTGTTGTGAAAAGAAAATAATGATGAAATCTGTTATCATCATTGGTTTGCTGAGAGGGATAAAACGCCAAAATGTCAATGATTTGTCCCAGTCAGGCCTGGGATGTTTGCCTGTTTGCTTTTCCTTGACTCCGCTCTAATCTCTCTACTGACCTTGGCTACAAATAACCACATAAACTTTGCTGGTTTTGTTTGTCTGTTTGGGAAAGTAGAGAGAGACAGAGGGGGTAGCTTGGAGCCCCTTCTGGGCAGTTTCCTTTGTTTGGGAGGGAGTTTGGATTTCTGTATTATTTCTAATTGGTATATAATTGTATATACTTGTAAATATATTGTGAATATATGCTTGTAAATTTTGCTTTTCTGTAAATACAGCTTCATCTTACTTCCAAGCTGTCTGAGCTAGTCTGGTGTATTTTGATAGCTGGGGGGCAGGAAGTTCCTGACCCACCATACAGTTCTTTCCCTGCCCTCTTCTCAGAATGATTGTTTCCACCCATTTTATCTCTTTTGTTTGGGATTTTTGTGTGTTTGGTTTTGGAACTGGCTTCCTAAAGCTGTGTTTAAGGAATAGGGCTTTCTCTACTTTGGGACTCTGCCTGAGCCCAAAGCTCACCTGCTGCAGTCTTTCTACACAGTCCTTCTACTTTAAAAGACCTGTTCACATTCACAGACTTTTTCTAGGGTTGTTGAACTTCAGCATGAGGAATACTCTGTACTACTCACACTAACTTACTCATATCTTATTGAAGCAATAATGCAGTGTGCGCATGCAGCCCAGACAGCAACCNATACTAATTCCTTGTAAGAACTATTAATGAAATAATAATATAGACTATCGATTTGGCACTTTTAGTTGTTATTATGGCGTTTCGATTGCCTTGGAAGACACACACATTTCACCTTTGAATACAACTGTCAAGATCATCCAAGGCAAACCCAGTATACAAAGTATTTACAAAGACAGCCTGTATTTAGAGCATGTAAGTGAAAGGGTATGTGAAACTGCTGCAGAACGGGCTAGTGGAAAAACAAATTGAGAACGAGCAGAGGAGGTAAATCACATGTTCACAAAACAGCTGATTAATCAGAAGGGGAGGAAGGTATAGTCAGCTTCTCCAACAGCTCCAATACCATTAACCTGAGATCTGTCTACAAGTTACTGGGTGCTGAACAGTCACTTGAAAAAACATCTGAGGCTCCTTGAATGATGTCCTAAGGCACTGCTTCAGACAAGTGCATTTTCTAGAAGGATGAAATGAAAAAGCTGTTTGCAGCATGAGAAAGAACTTGTCTTTGGCAAAAAGCAAAGAACAGCACTGTGGATAGCTGTATTTACTACCAGGCAATTTGGCCCTTCTGATTTTGTTTGAAACCCCATGTAATGACACAGTTTCTTTATAGCTTTAAGTGGCTGAACTTAGATGCCTGTAATCAGTTGTTCACTCACATTACACAGTAGCTGTTGATATTTGTGCACAGCTAGCGTGTATGTTTGTAATGGCCTTGTTATCTTTCTCCTCTTCTTCCTTTGCCTCATTTGGATAATAAACTGCTTTAGTAAAATAGATGTAAAATAGATTGCTGCATGTCTGCAAAAGGAAGATGGTGAATAGAAGTTATATTACCAAGATTTAAATCAAGTTGAAGAGTGTCATGCTCATGTAAGTCATGCAAGCTGACAAAACTTCAATCATTTAACAGACAGTCAAAAAAAAAGACAACTATAATAATTTATTGTTAATAGCACATGCACAGGCATATCTATCAAGTTGATGCTGATTCATCCATTAGAAAAAAATGCAAAACTAGGAACAGAATAAGAGAAAATAAACCCCTGGATACAAAGTTACAACATTCATTTAGATGCCACATTCGAGCAAGAAGAGTGTACCTGGAACCATGCAGACAATACAGCAGACTTGCAAAGGTGAAAATGAAGAAAGGGAGACTAACCTCCTGGTCCCTTTCAGTTGCTGCCTTGTCTCTCTGTCTACAAAACAATTTTTAGCATCAAAGAAGAAAGCATGGAAGCAGAGCAACATCAGGCCCTGTAAGATGCTGGCATGGCAGTGACAGTGTGGGCACCTGTGGGGGAGCTTGCTCTGTCCTGAGGAACTCTGGGAAAACTACAACGAGCAGAGCTGTTCAGAGAACCACAAAACCTTTCATTTTCTTCTTAGTCAGTTGCCACTCTTTGTAACTACCCTGTGCCTGACAGTGGTCCACAAGATAAGGCAGCCACAACTACTTTTCAGAGTACTAACAGAGCAAGAGGACATAAAAAATTAGTTCAAAGCTATTTCTTTGTTAACAGTAATTCTTTGATTAATGCCTGAATACTTGCAGAGCTGTACATCAAGGATTGTAGAATCACAGAATTGTTTCAGTTGTAAAAGACCTCTAAGATCATTGAGTCCAATGGTCAACCTAAGACCACCATGGCCATTAAATCATGTCCCAAAGTGCCAGGTCCACACTCTTCTTGAATACCTCCAGGGACAGTGATTCCACCACCTCCCTGGACAACCTATTCCAATGCCTGACCACTCTTTCAGTGAACAAATTCCATAGAATCATGTAGAATCATAGAATGGTAAGGTTGGAAGGGACCTCGAGGATCATCTAGTTCCACCCCCCTGCCATAGGCAGGGACACCTCCCACTAGTACAGATCACTCAAGGCCTCATCCAACCTGGCCTTGAACACCTCCAGGGAGGGAGCAGCCACAACCTCCCTGGGCAACCTGTGCCAGTGCCTCACCACCCTCACTGCAAACAACTTCCTCCTAACATCCAGTCTAAATCTCCCCTCTGCCACTTTAAACCCATTGCCCCTTGTCCTGTCATTACAAGACCTTGTAAATAGTCCCTCCCCAGCCTTCCTGTAGGCCCCCTTCAGATACTGGAAGGCTACTCTAAGGTCTCCTGGAAGCCTTCTCTTCTCCAGGCTGAAGAGCCCCAACTCTTGTAGCCTGTCCTCATAGGAGAGCTGCTCCAGCCTAATATCCAGTCTCTCCTGGTACAGTTTCAGGCCATTTCTTGTTCTATCATCAGGAGAAGAGACCAACCCCCACCTCACTACAACCTCCTTTAAGGTAGCTGTAGAGAGCAAAGAGGTATTCCTCAGCCTCCTCCTCTCCAGGCTGAACAATCCCAGGTCCCTCAGCCACTCCTCACAAGATTTGTTCTCTAGACCGTGCACCAGCTGTGTTGCTCTTCTCTGGACATGCTCCAGCAACTCAATGTCTTGCAGCAATACAAGACGTTGATGCACTGATGTAGGAGTATAACTTGAACCTCATGCAGTGGAGCTATAAAGAAATGTTATGGGGTCTTGTCTAACAATATGCAGCATTTTCTAACAGATGGCACTCCAGCATGTATTCATACTGTACATGTGGTGAGAGAATCTAACAACAGATCTGGCTTAATGAGAGTTCGAAGGACTGTGATCAGCAATGAAGAGATTCATTGGAGGCCTGTAGCTAGTGGTGGTGGGTCTGTACTGGGTCCAATTTTGTTCAACATCTTCAATAACCTGATGAAGGAACAGAGTGCACTCTCAGCAAGTTTGCTGATGATACAAAACTGGGGGAAGTGGCTGACTCACCAGAGTCTGTGCTGCCCAGCGAGACCTGGGCAGGCTGGAGAGTTGGGCAGAGGTGAACCTCATGAAGCTCAGAAAGGCCAAGTGTAGAGTCCTGTACTGGAACAGGAATAACCCTGTGCAATAGCACAAGTAAAAGGTTCACTTGCTTGAAGCATCTCTGTGGAGAAAGATCTGGGGGTCTGGTAGACAACAAATTAAACATGAGCCAGCCTGCAGTGTGCTCTTGAGGTCAGGTAGGCCAGTGGTATCCTGGGCCTGCTTTTAAGACAAGTGAAACTAGCAGGTTGAGGGAGGTTCTCCTCCCCCTCTATTTTACCCTAGTGAGTCCATATCTGGAGTACTGCATCCAGTTCTGAGCTTCTTAGTTCAAGAGAGACAGGGAACTACTGGAGAGAGTCCATCAGGAAGCTATGAAGATGATTATGGGACTGGAGCACCTGTCAGGAAAGGCTGAAAGGCTTGGGGCTTTTTAGTCTGGAGAAAAGATGATCTTATTAATGTTTATAAATACCTAAAGGGTTGGTGTAAAGAGGATGGGGCCAGACTCTTTTCAGTGGTGCCCAGTGGCAGGATAAGAGACAAAGGCACAAACTTGAACACAGAATGTGTCACTTAAAGAAAATCTTCTTGACTTTGAGGGCAATGGAACTCTAGAACAGGCTGCCCAAGAGGTTGAGGAGTCTCCATCTCTGAAGACTTTCAGAAGCTGTCTGGACATGTTCCTGTGCAACCTCATCTAGGTGACCTTGTTTAGCAGAGAGGTTGGCCTAGATCTCCAGAGGTCCTTTCCAACCTCTACCATTCTATGATTCTGTGAAGTCCTTCAAGCACAACTTCTAATCTTACAATTTTTATGAAGCCCAGTGCAAAGTCTACTTAAAAACATTACATTTGAATTTCTACAAAATAAAAGGACCATTTGTTTGTAAATAATCAGATAATTAAAGAATTTTCTCCATAAGTTAGCAATCTTCATAAATTTTATTATTCCAATCAGACAGATTGCATCCAATTAAGACAGAGAAAATGCTATCAGCAGAAGTTATTCTAAACATTAAGTGAAAATGCTAAATAAAATCTTTTTCAAAGATTTTTCAGCCTACATTTCTGATATTTGATTCAGTTCAAACTGCTAAATACTTACATTGGACAACCTTTCTACTTAAATCAGAAACCAGGAAGAGAGACTAAATAAATTTTCCTCTGTAAAGGAAGCAATAAATACCTATTTCTTTTCCATCAACAGCATACTCATGGAAGAAACCATATGAACAGCCTGCAATGCCAGGGGACTCTTCTAATAGTGCCAGACACAGATCTGTCAAGCTTAACATGCTTCATACAAGGCTCATCCAACTGATTCAGACTCAGCCCATGGTAGCATTGCAATCTCAGCAGTTTGAGTTAATAGTTGACAACATTGTGGGCTAGACATGACTGACTGCAGTCATGGAAACCAAGTTTTAGGGGCATTCTCTAGCTGCATCTTAGGACTGTAACTCCCTTCCCAACATAGAATCATAGAATGGTAAGGTTGGAAGGGATCTCAAGGATCATCTAGGTCCAACCCCCTGCCATAGGCAGGGACACCTCCCACTANGGCCCACCTCTGCAGCCTGTCCAGGTCCCTCTGGATGGATCCCTGCCCTCTAGCAAGTCGACTGTGCCACACAGCTTGGTGTCATCTGCAAACTTGCTGAGGGTGCACTCAACTCCTCTGTCCATGGATCTCCAAGTACTGGTACCATACTTGTAAAATATGGGATGATGCTCATGGAAATGGATGAGTTCAGAGAGTTCAAACATTTGAGGACAAAGATATTCATCGTGGGTACAACTGTGAAACAATAAACTCAACTGAGATGTTTTCAGGATGTAGCCTTACTTATTTCAGTTTATAATAGCCAGGCTTTAGCTCCAGAATGGAGACATCTCATTTAGGTATCTAAAATTATGTGTCTGCATGCAAGTTAGGACTTTAAACTCCCATTATAGCAAGTGGAGATCTAGTCAGTACAGACAGTGGAGCCTGGAGAGCTATTCAGTGCAAACTGATGTCAGCTGAAACGCACTGACTAAATCTTCACTAGTTATAATGGGAGCTCAGATCTAAGGCCACATATAGAAACACACATTTAGACACCTAAAATTAGATGTCTTCAGTATGCAGCTGAAGCACTGAAATTTTAAACAAATGTCTCCAGAACCTTCCTACAGTCAGACTGGGTTTGCAGTGTGAAGCTTGCAGCATAGTGAAAAGAAGGAATAAAGAAGGAGACTACAGAGGACATGAGGGAAGGTTAACTGATGAGAACATGAGAACACACAGCAAAACGAGACAGGAAAAGAACCTGACTGAACACCTTATAATGAATATAGTAAGCTATGAATTAATTCACATATAAAATTGTGTGAAATAAGTAAAGATAGAATAAAAGTTTGAAAAAAAAAAAATGAAGAAGAAAAAATAACCAAGGCAGAAAATGTTATGGAGATGTTTTCCCCATATATTAGATTACTTGTTAGATCTATTTAACACATTCTAAGCAACAATCAATACCAGAAAAAATATTTTCTCTAAAACCAACATTGAAAGAAATATTAAATCAATGCATTTCCCTTTTAATCTGTTTTTGGTTGGCTGCTTGGTTTTAATTTGCTGATGCAAAAGGTGATAAAACAGGTTGAGTTTGCTTTTTAATAAAACTACTGTTCAGTTTAGTTTATTCTGGGAATAGTGTAATTTAGAAATCTAGTGTTACATTCCTAGCAAAGTGGGAGTAATAGCAATGAGACCTGCTCTGGCTAAAAGGCAGCATAATAATACAATGTTTTCCATGAACAGCTTCTTGTATCAGCCCTGGCTGCCTCTTTAAGGGCTGGATGAGACTGAGCCCACCAAGACCTGGTCAATTATCAGACTCAGCAGAAGAGAAGGTCAGGCAGTTCCCAGAGAAGGCTGAGGGAGCTCTGTTATGAGGCTAATTCTCATGGCCACTGTCGTGGTAGGCCTAAACGGCCCAAATTAGGCTTGTACATGTCCTGGCTTGCCCAGGCATGTTTTTCTGCTCTCCCTCCTTCTGTTTTGGGGAGAGCAACCACGGGAAAAGGGACAAAGAACCTGGCACCACTAAGTCTGGGGTCTGTGGCCTGCCCAGCAGCTGCGGTAAACAAGGTGCACACGGTTGCCTTATGCAAGGCTGTGTTCTGCCCAAAAAAGGGTAAAGCAAGCC
>WBNM01020716.1:0-11037 GCA_013399055.1 Ramphastos sulfuratus
TTTTTTTTACAAGGGAGAGCATCTTGTAAATGATTTAATTTCTGATTTTTTTTATATAATATTCTGGGCATGTATATATATTTTAACAGTTTTAGCTAAACTTCATAGTTCTTTTGTTTTAGCTTGAAAACTAGGTGCTCAAGAATAAATGTGAGTCAAAATAACATATTCAATTCTGTGCAACATCTGACTACTATAACCAGTAGAGCCAGCAATAATCAGTATGCCTATTCTATAGGTATACCATACCCACTCTACAAGGTCTGGTTTATGTGAAAATATTCCCTCCATGCTATCACCTGAAAAACTGAATTTAAAATTAGTGTTCATTTAATCCTCTCTGCATATGTATTTGAAATGAATTTTTAACTTTCTTTCAAGCATATGTTTAGAGTCACCCTCTTGTCATCTTTTCCTACTAATGTTGATGATGTAATGTATCTTGCTGAATAGAAGGTAAAATTATTTAGTATATCTAATATCTATCAGTTCAGGAAATTAACCAACAAAACCTATACTACCCTCAAAATCTGTCTTCCAACTCAGTCAGTAGGTTGTCACTTATCACAATACATTTTTGGAGAATATGGCCAGATCTCTGTTAACAGGACAACAGATTTTTTTCTGAGGTAATTTTGATTTTTTTTTTAATTATTTTTTTATGCAACACTGCATTAAATGTTTACTAAAATCCAGAAATACTACATTTACTGCCTTCATTTTGTCTCTAATTATTTTACTGTCTCTCTTCTCACTCTCTTCCTGTCATGGTAGGACTGAATATGTGTACTGCCTTGCCCAGAGATGTTTTTCTGCACTCCCTCCTTCTGTTATGGGGAGAAGCAACTGCAGGAAGGAGGACAAAGAACCTGGAGTCACCGAGTCTAAGGACTCTGTCTTGTCTGGACTTGTTTTGCTCCTGTTTACATCCTGTGGTAAACAAGGTACATAGGCTTGGCTTGTGCCTGCCTTGTGCAAGGCCTATGTTTTCCCAGATTTGGGTAAAGCAAGGCTATGACATCACCTAATAAGGTCAGGCTTGGCTAACTGCCATTCTGCTTGGCTAATCTGTGTCTTGGACTGTATTGATAAAGAGAGATGAGCAGGGGACACAACATGCTTGCTTGTTGTGCTTGTATTCGTGCTTGCTTCCTGCTGCTGCTGCTGCCATCATAGTTTGTGCCTTATCATGCTCTCTGCTTCTGGTAGTGATTCTGCCATTGCCTTCTGCAGCATTATACTATGCTAAGCTCTAAGTTAGTCCTGTTGCTTAATAAGAAGCCCTGCACTTTGGATTTGTCTGCCTGGAAACTGATTGGAGTTTACCAAGAACAGCCACCAAATGCCTCCACGTGACAGGCCTGNTGCTTGTTGTGCTTGTATTCGTGCTTGCTTCCTGCTGCTGCTGCTGCCATCATAGTTTGTGCCTTATCATGCTCTCTGCTTCTGGTAGTGATTCTGCCATTGCCTTCTGCAGCATTATACTATGCTAAGCTCTAAGTTAGTCCTGTTGCTTAATAAGAAGCCCTGCACTTTGGATTTGTCTGCCTGGAAACTGATTGGAGTTTACCAAGAACAGCCACCAAATGCCTCCACGTGACAGGCCTGCATAGCCAGCATGACATCCGTGCTAAGACTGCACATTGCAAGACATCCTGCCTACACCTGCCAAGACGAGGAGCCCTGGAAGGGACACACAGATTGTCCAGAAGAGCCAGGATAAGGTCAGAGATCATCTGCTTTCTTTCATCAGTGCCATGTGAAGTCTGAGAAGAATCAGAAGCCTCAGCAGCTGACAAGGCACTTACAGAACTCCCTGAAAGTGTTTGGGTACTGTCTGAAGCTTAGCTAGCCCTGTGAGTCAGGAGCTAATATTTGTGAGTAAATACTTAAAGCCTCTTGTAATTCACTAGTTGCCTTCTGCCATAAGCAGAAAAGAGGTTCCCAGGTCTATCTAGTGAGAAAGCAGTGTACTGACTGCAGGAATCTTCTCTTCTAGTTCAATTGGGTTTAATGTTTATATTTTTGCTAGTTATTCATTAAACATTCTAGATCCTATGTTATCATCNTGAATACCAAATCCTGAATACCAAAATTAATAATCAATTTTAATTTTGAAAAAAATCATACTTCGCATCAATTAATTACCCCTCCATCACACTTCATCTTCCAAGTTTACATCTAATATGGCATATCTTCTGCATGGATAGATAATGAGCATGTTTCTTTAATGAAACATTTCAATTTTGAGAACAGGTGGTCAAGCAACTATTCCACTGGCACAAGAAAAAAAAAAAATCTGTCTTGACTGGAAAATAAGTCTGTTCTATGTAAAACACAATACCTGTCATCTCAAATTGAATGGAGAATATTCTGAGTATGTCACTTTAAAAGTGGCTCTACACACATATTGTATCATGTGCCTAGCTGTTTTCTTTAGGGCTTTTCCTTTTTATTGGCATCTGCTAAATAAAAGCCATTTCAATTTCCTCTTTTGCTGATTGAGTGGTTAACTCTAAGTCCAGTTTCTAAACAGCATCTGGCACTTTTTATGCAGCTATAAAATATTTAAAAATAAGGTGAACCACTTTTGGCAAGCCTGTTACTTGAAACCCAAAGGGAATTCCAGAGTCTATAGCAAGCTTTATTATCTCTCTGCCAGTGCACTGCATCTGGTAATATGAGACTATCTCCTCTCTTATTATGAAGCAGAGAGAAGAAAATGACCCTTGACACCTGGTACAGTATCCTGCCCTGACTTTGGCTTGAAAGGTACTGAAGATTTCCTGATTAAGAAAAATTCTGAGCAATTACAGCTGAGATGGAGAGGGGCACTTACCTTATTGTGCTGCCGTACTTTTTTCAGCAGTGAAAGACTGACAGATTGTATATGAAGTAGAAAACAAACTTCAGAAAGAAGCTGGCCATCCTGAAAGCAGAAATGCATAAGCTCAGTTATTTCCTGGCATGCTCCTATTCAAAAAGGTAGTAATGGGAATTATCTTAGTTTTAATAGCATTAATTTTAATGTAGTTTGAAAAGCCCAAGAAATTTCACTGTTTAGTATTGTGAAGACAGTTGAAGCATACACTAGTGATGGAGGTAATAAAAATGATATATCAGGAAGCAGAGAAATAGTGTCAGGTACTTGCTGCTGCAGCAGCTGTTGCTTAGAGTGACAAGAAACTGAGAGATTGCTCTCTTAAGCAAAAAGTAGCTAGGTAGTATGTCTCCAAAACTCTATATTCAACATTACCAGGGTGTTGGCTGCTGAGAAAAGTTCTTAGATGTAACAGCACAGCAAGGAGAAGGTTTGATTTGATAAAAGGTTTATTTCTATTTGCAAAGAGTGCAGGCCTAATTCTCAGCTGGAGTAGGCTTGTATAGTTCCATTGAACTGGAGCTGCCGGCTTTAAGGGTTTATTGATGATCTCAATATATTTGTGCTTTTATAAGACATCCCTGTAGATTTTTGTGTACCATTCCAGCTTTTACCTTCTGATCCTTGCAGTTTTGCTTGTCTCAGAATAGATTGCCATGCCCCTTTTACCTCTGATGAGAAAGTGAGGCTACTCCTCACAAAGATGGCAGTTCCTAGGGCATAAACGTAGTTAGCTGTCTCCTCTCTGCTTCCTTCAGAACCCCTGAACTGAGATAACTGTAACACTGGCACAGGAGAAGACTGCAGCAATCCATATGTGTCAATGTATATGACACTCTCAAGGGGATGACAGGATTCATCAGATACACAATTGGCCCAAAGCTGAAAGGAAAAGGTCCAGAGATGACTACCCTGATATATATCATGTCCTCTATTGTATCCTCCACGTCATACCTTCATAAAGCTATGGGCACAGGTATTACCCTTAGAAACTTATCTACCACTGTGCTACAGACTATCTGTTGGTGATAGGAATATGGTAAATTAGTTTTCAATCCCTGCACAAAAAATACAATTTAAAGTTCTCAAGACTCAGTCTTAAAAGTTAATAAAGAAAAAAGGAAAAATAATTTTATTCCAGTAAATTGAAGATTCTTCTTTATTTTCCTAATATGCTCTCTCATACACTATTGAAGGCATTGAAAGTGCTGGTTAGGGGTTTAGAGCATGCAGTTATTTCTCTCCTGTGTGTTTTCTAATGTCCCCCTTTATAGGAAAAACTCATCAGCGAAGTTATTATGCCACTTCATTGTAGACAAGACAAGTGATTCTGAGGTTTATTAATCCCTTGGGCAACCTAATGGCATATAGTATGTCCTCTGAAAATGGACATTGTAAAAATGAAAAAGTTTTGGCTTTCCCATGAGAAACACTGTTTCACTATCATGCTCTCATGGAAAGGTTCAAGATCAAGATAACTGTAAAAAAAAAAAAATGTCCTCATGGGAATATCACTCAGCAATTTATTTAGCACAACTTTTTATTTAGAGTGATATACAGAGGAAAAACAAATATTCAGTATCTATAACATTCCTTTGTGTCTAGGTGCACACATACTGGAGGGCAACTAAAAGAGCAGACAGTACAGGCTGCTATCTAGGTAACTATGGTATTGCTTATTGAGGTGAGAAAATACTAGGCAATGTGAGTAATGAATGAATGCCCAAGTGCCTTTGTGTGTGCTATATACACGAATCCTTTACTTTGCTGTGTTTGTGTTTTGAAGAAAAGAAAGAAAAGGGAGAAAAGAAAGCAAAGGCATTTGGAAAAATAGAATTATGCTACTGTATCCATGGTTTTGACAACAATTGTGATACAGATAGTTGGTTTTACATTCTTATGACCATATATGAGCATAGACAAAAGGTCAGTTTTGTAGACTGCCAGTATTAAAAATTAGAGGAAAAGTACTGGAACCTAAACCTACCATAACTCAAAAATTGATAGTTCTGCCAGCCTCACTGGTAGCATTCTCCATACTTTCCTCAATGACTAGCGCACAGGCACGTGTGCTTCCCTTTTCCCACCTGCAAGTGGCCCATATCCTTTGGACCACATTTAAACAAATAAATAAATAAATAAACCTTTATGCACAATAAACATTTGAAGTCTTTAAATATCAGCTCTGGTCTCATCCTTGTACAGTTTATAGCACCCTGCCTTCTACTCAAATTGATCATCTGCTCAGAAACAGTTTTAGAAATGACTTCCAGTGAAGATTGAAGATGGAAATCCTGCTCCAGTAGCCTTTGGGAGCACTGCTTTCTGTGCTGATAAAACTCTTACAGGAAAAAAAAAAAAAAAAAAGAAAAATTGAAAAGCTTTTACCATCCTCCAACAGACTCAATATAAAAAGGATATCTGGAAGTCTGTGTCTGTTTGCATATAAAACATATTTCTAAGTGTTTTGTGAAACCCTGATAAATGTTTATGAAACATTTAAATACCTCTGTAATATATATATGCATATCTCTTTTTATCTTCCTTTTGAGTTGTAAATGCTCAAGTTAAAAAAAAACTCATAGCTACCATGAGTTTAAACACCTCTCAGAGCAAGTTCTTCTTTTGCTTGTGTATCTTCAAAATATGAGGAAAAAAAAGAAGTTCCTTCTGTGAAGACAGTTCCGCTGTCACACAGAAGTGAAATTGGTCCTTTGTAAGTGATTTTGGAACTGAAAAAGTGGATGACATCTATTTTGAACCCTCTCCTCTTCAAAATCCTGAAAAGCTTGGTAATAGTTTTTTTCTTGTGGAACCCTATATGAAGGAATGCACATCTTCAGTTTACCAAGAAAACATGGAATGTAGACTTCTGATATAATACTGTTGTAGGATTCTCTTAGAGGGCTATCTCATAAAACTGTATTCAGTATATATTGTAGTTTGCACATTTTTATGTCTGAGATTAAAAACAAATGTCTTGCATGCTTGATTCAAATGTTTGAGACAGTTCTTCCTTTATTTTTTTCCCCAGGAGTCATGTGGGAGATCGATGCAGCTTACCCAAGTCTTTGAAATTATTCACAGAAGTAATTTATTGCTTCTTTTCCAGAAGGATACAGGAATCTCCCCCCTTTTTTCAACCTGATTGTTTCTTTTCCTTTATTACTATTCCCTTGTTACATAGTTTTTTTTAACTGCTATAAAGTATAAAGCTATTTTTATAACAAAGGAATATGCACAATGATATAAAATATATTTCAATTTATTTATCCTTTTCTAGGATAAAGTCCAATTGGAATCTTTAAAGTATACCCTAGCTGGTATTATTCTTCCACAGAACTTTCAAGATACATTTTCTGATAAAGACTCATTTAAATGTTGTATCTTGGCTTTTTTGCTGTTTTCAGTGTTCAGCAAAATAGAACTACTATTGTCAGTCACTGCTGTGTTGTTACCATATATCTTTATACTCAGTCTGTATTTTCCATTTTTAATCATCTTAACTGGGCATTGCACATTTACATTTTCATGAAACTGAACTTTCATAGACAGATCACCATCAATATTTGGGGTTTTTTCATGCTCTGCTTTTTAATGACTTGCCTACAATTACACTAAACTTGAATCTGGTGAAGTACTTAGCCAGGAGTACAATTTTCTAAGCTGAGATGGTTGATGGGACAATTCACAGGAGTATTTTTTCCATTCCAAGCAAAACGAAACACTGTGAAACCCTGAGGCAAATGTAAGTGCCTTCTAATTTTTGTGATACTGAAAAGCTGCCCACCTAAAGCTTGCACTTTCTTTATTCTGTAAAACTCTCCAGGTAGTAGAGAGGTTAAAAGAGCTTTTGCCACCACTAGCAGCATCCATCCTTCTCCCCAGCTGCTCTATGGTCATTACCCACATTCACAGACAATACTGTAGCTTTTCTCCAGCTTGGATCTAATGTCAGATGCTGAGCACTATCTGGAAATCCCTTGGTAGTTTCCATCTAAAACTGTAGTTGTGTGCCTGGCCAGTGACCTGAAGTGGCACAAACAAATTCATGTGCTGTTCTTTGATGTTTGCATAACAGGACACATATAAGGTTTATGTCAGTCTTCAAAAACAAATAATCTCCTCTCATTGGTCACTAGACAGAAAAATTTGCCTCAAACACACACTTGTGAAGTCTGTCTGTCTTTCTGGTGTCAACTGTGGTTCTGTTCTTATAATGGTTGTTGGTTTGTTTTTGGTTTTGTTTTTTAAATCTAATTGGAGAGACTTCAGCCTTTTACAACAGCTTTTGTCAGGTATTATTTAAATCTTGTCTCAGACATCTTTCACTCTCCTTTCCTGTCCTTTCACAACTCAAGAATGACTTACGGTCAGAATAAAGAACAAAATGATGGAAGAGCAGCTCGAAAGTGTCATGCTGGTAGTGTGTCAATTAGTAGATTGAGTTAGCTTAGCAATGTGGGGTACTGACCAGGACTGGCATGGGTTTTTCTTGTAGCCAAGTAGATTTTACCATTAAATGTGTCCTAGGAGAGACAGGTTTAGCATTGCTCGAACAGCCACCTACAACTAAGGCATTTAGGCTGAACCTAAATGCAGAATTCTCAGCAGGTTCATACAAGTGGGTTTGCTCATTCACCCTCTTACAATGTTATTTACTTTCATAATAAATTAATTTATCTTACGTGTTTCTGTAAAAAGACCATAGATATTCAATTGTTCTTTGTTTTGCTCTTTTATCAAGTTGCAGTACTTGAGTTACTGTATACATTTCATGACACATAGTAGAATCATAGAATCATAGAATCAGTCAGGGTTGGAAGGGACCACAAGGATNACTTGGAATTACCTTGACCGAGATGCACTTGGTCTTGTTGAACCTCATGAGGTTGGCTTGTGCCCACTTCTCCAGCCTGTCCAGGTCCCTCTGGAACAGGGGTAAAAGCTGCTCTAAGTAAGTGCTGTTCACAGTAATAGCTAAGCTAACAAATAGTAAGTCTGGGATTTAACAGATGTAAAATTGGTCAGTATCTTTAAAAAAAAAAAGGTAGCAATATCTCCCTGATTCATTCCTCATTGAAAATAGGCCTAGTATGTCAGTTCTATCCCCTTACAGATTCATGACTTTGCATTGAAAATAATTACTAAATATTTTTACTAAGCACAGACACAAAATCCAACCTCTTTGTGGGAAGCTTTTGACTTGTTCAGGTTATTTCAAATACATTTTTATCTTCAGAAATTATGTTTCCTTTCTGCAAAGCCTCTGGCAACATCTAATGATGGAGACATGTTGTTGCCCATGTCTTATTTTTACCTCATTTCCACCACTCATTTCCTGCTGAATATCTGTTTGAGGGTGACAGCTCCATCTCCCACTCTCCTTGCGTCTTTGCTCTGCTAGCCTGGAGGTCAAGAGGTGTCCTTCCTATTATGGTTTAGTAAGGGGTGAGGATCTATTCAGACTAGCCTGTCACAATTGCTGTTGTGTACATATGAATTGTTCATACTGAAATACTACAAGAGGAATGAAGGCATTGCTGTGGTATACACAGTGAAACTGCAGTGAAACTGTGGCATCTTAGCCACAGTAAACTGAAGGAGACTTCTTGGTTCAAAGTGGGTTTCAATTATTTAACAATAGGAGTTCATTAAATGATATATTGACTTCACATTGCTTTGTATTTTTCTGCCACCCTCATAAGATTCCTTTCTTCCTTGCTTGCTAGATGCATGGCACGGTCCCAAAACCACAGTAAAGATGACTCATAGCAGTCAAGTCTGTATTTCTCTCTCCTTATTTTCTGCTCAAATGATAGCAAGTACTTTGGACAGAATCGAAGCTTTCATAAGTATATTTCAAATTTTTCAGGCCACTGTTATTTATTTACTATTAGTGAAGTTCCTTCATTAAACTTTTGAGGGTTTTTCTGTAAGTATAAAAATATTTTTCTCAACTTTACCAAATCTGCTTATACAAGAAACTTATAGTCATATATAAAAAGGCTGTTGGAAGTGGAGTTTCAGAATAATCCTTAAACAAAAATACAGACCTTCTTAATCATATCTCTGCTTAAAATAGCAGTTTGGTAAGAAAATAATTTTGTTGATCCAGAAAAAGTTCCAGGAGTAGCATTAGTCTCTGGAGTGAAAAATACAAATTAACCATAAATATACAGAATCTGCAGTGATTTTTGTTATAGTGCTGTTTAACATCTTTGCCAGTGATATGGTCAGTGGAACTGAGTGCACCCTCAACAAGTATATGGATGACACCAAGTTATGTGGTCCAGTTGATGTGCTGGAGGAAAGGGATGCCATCCAGAGGCACTTGAACAGGTTTGAGAGGTGGTCCCAAGCCAACCTCATGAAGTTCAACAAGGCCAAATGGAAGGTCTTCCACTTTGCACAGGGCAATCCCAATAGGCTGGGTGAGGAGTGGTTCAAGAGCAGTCTTGAGGAGGACTTGAGGTTGTCAGCTGATGAAAAATTCATCATGATCTGGCAATGTGAGCTTGCATCCAGAAAGTCAACCATATCCTGGGATGCATCAAAAGAATTGTGAACAGCAGGATGAGGGGTGTGTTTCTCTCCCTCTGCTCTGCTCTTGTGAGATGCCACCTGGAGTACTGTCCAGTCCTGGTGCCCCCAGCATAAAAAGGATATCTAACTGCTGGCAGAGAGCTGGAGCACCTCCCCTGTGAGGACAGGTTGATAGAGTTTGAGCTGTTCCACCTGGAGGAGAGAAGACTCTGGGAAGACCTTATAGCAACCCTTAGAGTACCTGAAAGGAGCCTACAATAAATCTGCAAAGGGACTTTTTACAAGGACTCCTATATAAAGTACAGAAAGAGTGGGAACAGCTTGAAGCTTGAGGATGGTAGATGTGGACTGGATATTAGGAAGAAATTCTTTACAGTGAGGGTAGTGAGACACTGGCACAGGTTGCACAGGGAGGTCATGGATGTCCCCTCCCCGAAGCTGTTCAAGGCAGGTTGGACGAGGCCTTGAGCAACCTATTCTAGTGAAAGGTGTTCCCATCCATGGTGGGAGGGTTAAAATGAGATGATCACTAGATGATCTTTACTGTTTCTTCCAAACCAAACCGTTCTATGAATCTATGAACATCTGTGGCTTCAAATTTTCATAGGATTGTAGGTGGTTAGTAGGGGTTTTGGTTAGTTTCCTTTTGTTTTGTTGGTTTTTTTTAAATTTTATTTTAGGTAAATTAAAATACTATGAGCAATTCTATGGTAATATTGATAACTCCTTTATTTCTAAAAATAACCAGAATTAATTAAACCTTCCAGAAATAAATATTTCTGAAATTCTAGGAGAAATGACTAAGGCAAAAGAGGAGTGGGTTGGTCTATTAATCTTTATTTTGTTGCTTAGCCTGATAGATTGTTTTAGCATTTTAATCAGCTGGTTGCAACTAAAAATAGAAATCAAAATCTATTAAAAACACAAAAACCCTACAGTGCTTTGCTTAGTGGACTATCATCTGGACCTTGAGAATAGCTAATCTGCCTGTTCATTTCACAGCCGTTTGCTTTACGATTACATACATATGGATAGAAATCTACTGGACGTTGTTCCCTTTGCTAATAGGTGTAATTTGCAATTGGCCTTCTTAAGTGGTTTGTTACTGGGTTGCAGGCTGGCTTTGATGTTCCAGGAAAACAGATTATGTGCTGAGAGTCACTTTGTTTATCTGCGCCTAAAACTCCTCCACCTCTCTTTCTTTTATGTAATGATATTGAAATGTCTGCTGTTTGCTGTTGTCTTGTGGTAACTATGAAGTGAGCTCATAAAAGAAGCAGCCCTGTCCTGCTGGGGCAAAACAGGCCCAGACTTGTTTGCAGTGCCAGTGCCCTGTTTGATGGGCTGGGTTTCAAATGTCTCTCCTGCCAGTGGTCTGTTTTACCTCGAGGGGTGATTGAAGGGGATCTGCTCTGGGAGGGCCTCACTTCGCTTGCTTTCAGCTCTGCTTCTCCACCTGTTGCTGGTTGTGTGTTGCGGACTGGTTGCCCAAGGACAGGTGGCTCCCTCCTTTTGCTTTGGGTTTTGGCAGCACACTCAGCTCCTGCTGCCCTCTTTGCCTTGTGGTTGCACTGCAAACACAATTTGGGATTATAATTTCTTTGATTATT
>WBNM01020717.1:0-30067 GCA_013399055.1 Ramphastos sulfuratus
GTGAGTGGCCTGGATTATGGTAGTTTGGGGAAGGGACTTCTTGATGTGGTTGCTCTTTTCTTTGCCTTGTTTGAAACTGCAAACTTGCTTTGAAACTCCACTTACTTTGGAAGAAGAGTGTAATATGGAGTAGAGAGAAGGAAGTCAGACCCTTGACCCTGTGGTTTTTTTTTCCTTTAATAATCTCTATTTCTCTTCAGATCAACTGACAGAAGTTACATATTTTACCAAAAGTGCTTAGCATGTCAAGATGTATACTTGCAATAATGGCAGAATTATTGGTGGTTTCCAGTTCAAGGCATCCATCAGCATCAGAGTTCTCTACTCTTTCAATATAAAGACTACAAGTCTACTGCATTACTGGAGTCACCAGAACAGCATGGAGCCTAAAGCATCAGAAGTTATCTCAAAAGTATGCACCTAGTTTCCTATTTTACCAAAAGGAGACTGGATGAGGCACTCAGTGCCATGGTTTAGTTAATGAGAAGGGTTAGGTGATAGGTTGGACTCAATGATCCTAGAGGTCTTTTCCAACCTTGTTAATTCTGTGCTTCTGTGATTCTATGATGTCTGCCAAGTCTGACTTGACAAATTAAGCTGGAAAGAACTCAAGACACCACTTGTGCCATAAATGCAATCACTCCTGTGACTCCACCTAAAGAAATCCTTTGATGCACTATATTCTAATTTACAACTCTGTGACTCACATTTATAGCTATCAGCACCAGCTACCAGCACAGTCAAATAAATGCTAGCAATTCAGGGTGTACTGATTTATGATAAGATCCCTTAGAAGGATGCTCAAGAAAACAGATACTGAAAAAAATAAATATTACTGTATATTGCAAGATGTTCTTCTGTTCTTTCCATTTTCCAAATAAGATTACCAAAAGGCAGTAAAATGATGTCAAGATAATCTGCATTAAAATGACTATTAAAAGTTAAAGGTGCCAAAGTACCTTCTGTAATTTTTCCCTGCTGTTTGTAATAGCACCCTGTGAGGCTTGAAATTGGAATTGGATTGTCGTCTGAGACATTACTGTCTTCTCTCCGTTGTGCTTATGAATGCTGGTGCTGAGAAATGTGTTGAAAAAAGACATATTGCATTAAAATCTGCTCCTTTACAATACCCTTGTGAGTGAGACAAAGGCAGTGGTAGCTAGTGTCTCCTCCTGTTGAGATTTGTGACGAGGGTATTCATCCAGTGGATCTGTTGCTGGTCACTGTGATGCACACACAAATAAACAGATCTTTGCAACCACCTCTTTACAGCTGAACCAAGAGTTTTTAGTTTTTGTGAATGCAGTCACTCTAAAATTATTTCCTGCACATGCAAGTTTTTAAAAGTAGCCACAGGAGTGTCAGATGCACAGAAGGGAGGTTAGATGGACAGAAGGGAGGTTAGATGAACAAAGCAATCTGCTGAGGACAGCAGAGCTCTGTGTCCTGAGTAGGGTAATGCACAACAGTGAAGAGGATTTTGAGACAACTCATATTGTACTTTAAAGACTTTCTTCCACCTTCCTTTCTTTTAACTGCAGCATTTTCACTGGTGATGTATCTTGGAATACTGATGGGGTTTATACACACAGGAGAGCAGACCAAATGAACCAGTATGTTTGTGTGGCCATTGGTCATGGTTGTCGGTCCCTAGCACTGAATGCCATATGAGAAGTTACATGTTCCAGATCTATTCATTTTGGGATGGCTTGCCATGGTGATATTGGTGAAGCCAAGGCTGGGTTTGTCCTCTTCCCACAAATAACATCCTGTTTGAAAAATATTTAGAACATTCTTAGTTTAAAGCAGTTGCTCCATTTTTACTTATTCTGATTTGTCGTTTCCAGTTTAAATCTGTTCTCTGATGGCTTGTTTTTGTGAGGTAGGCTTGGACTGTTCTGAGATCTTGATTACTGAGAGAATATGAATCTGGTGTGCATTTAGCATGGGCAAGATTTATCTTCCCCCTTATTTCCTGCTGCTGAATAGTTTTGTGTATTTCCCTTAGTCATATCCATCATATCTCAGGGGAGTTCATCCCCATGAACTCCCATGGCCAGTAACTCCCCATGGATGAACTCCACGGGGAGTTACTGGCCTCTTCCACATTTGATACTAAAAAGTTGCTATACTCATATATGGCATTGAAGGCTCTGTGTGGGAAAGGCTTTTTTAGTAGGGTTCTGATCCTGTCTGAGATCTGTCTGCAGCAGTTACTATTGTCAGTGAATAACAGCTATGTTATTCACCCATGTTGGGTTTAATTCTGTAGAAATTGAGATAGGCATTCAAGTGGTGTAAATTGTGGTAGGGCCAGGGCATTTGCCACCTTCGACTAGATCCATGCCTTTAAGTTATTTGAGAGACAACGTGTATCACAGAGGCTGTTTGTGTGAGTGCATTTGCAGGATCAGATTCTGTGTTTGTGCTCTGAAGTAGTAAATCTCCTGGGGAAGAGTGTCATTTTTACATGATATTTTAGGCATAAAATCTGTTTGATGTTTAGGGTAGAAAATTTGATTAAAAATCCAGAATTAAAAATTTTAGTACCTCATAATTTGATGGTACCTGTCAACTTCCAGCTCAGGCTGTGCATGTCAAATTCATTGGATGTTTACTTGAAAATAAATGATAAAACCATGCAGTGTGGGTGGGTTGTTGTTTTTTTTTTTCCACTTCAGAATCCCCTCTGAATCTCTTTATGGAATATTTTTACCAGCTCCTGATAAGCATCAAAAGTGGATTTGTGTGTAATTGGTTTAACTGAAAAATAATATGCCAAGATGGAGATGTAAGATGTGGCTTTCCACAGTAGTACCTCAGTTATATCGCTTTGGGTAATTCCTGCTATTTACAGAGTACTTCAAACCACCTACCTGACTGGTTTCTGAACTTATTTTTTCCTTTTTATGCTATGTGCATCAAAAACATTTAAATTCCATTTAGTTCTTTGTAAGCTAACACTAATATTTTTCATCTTTTGCAAGAGAAAGCTGTAAGGCTACTCATTTTCCTCTTTAAAGTCTTTCAGAGTATTTTTTATCTATACAGCCTTAGAATATTTCCCTTGTCTTCACCACCACTGAAATGCTCCTGCCACCAATATAACCATTTTGAACTCACTTGGGCTCTTTTTCTCTTTCATCAGTTCATTTGCCAAAAAAGCATGTTTGGTTCCCACTGCACTTAAGGAGATATTGGTGAAATTACTGACCAGATGTAAAACCTGAAAGATTTTAGTACATTTAATGACACTAGAATACTCTTGCCCTCCATCATTAGCTAGGCTGATCTTAATATTGTGCAACAAATAGCATCCAGTCAGGGGCCAGGTGCAGTAATTTCAGCTGAGAAACTGCCCTTTGCCTTCACAGAATTAACCAGGTTGGAAAAGACCTTCAAGATCGTCCAGTCCAACCTATCATCTAACACCTTCTAATTAACTAAACCATGGCACTAAGAGCCTCATCCAGGCTCCTGTTAAACACCTCCAGGGATGGTGACTCCACCACCTCCTCTGGCAGCCCATTCTCCTCTTGCTCTGAGGAACATCTTCCTAACATCCAGCCTAAACCTGCCCTGGCATAGCTCGAGGCTGTATCCTCTTGTTCTGTCCTTGGATGCCTGGGAGAAGAGACCAACCCCACCTGGCCACAACCTCCTTTCAGGTAGTTATAGAGAGCAACTACCTTCTCTTCTGTAGGCTGCACACCCCCAGCTCACTCAACCTCTCCTCACAGGGCTGTGCTCCAGGCCCCTCACCAGCCTTGGTGCCCTTCTCTGGACACGTTCAAGCACCTCAACATCTCTCTTGAATTGAGGGGCCCAGAACTGGACACAGTATTCAAAGCGTGGCCTAACCAGTGCTGAGTACAGGGATGGAATGACGTCTCTGGTCCTGCTGGCCACACTATTCCTGATACAGACCAGGATGCCATTGGCCCTCTTGGCCACATGGGCACACTGCTGGCTCATGTTCAGTTGGCTGTCAACCAGTAACCCCAGCTCCTTTTCTGCCCGGCTGCTATCCAGCCACTCTGTCCCCAGCCTGTAGCACTGCCTGCCTTGCCCACATAAGAGTCAGTTGTCCAAATCTTTCTGCATCACAGGTGAGGAAGGTTTAGCATCCTTTTCCCAGAAAGTGAAATCTTGTGAGAATGCACTGGGGCAGCTTGCAGCCTCAACTTGGAACTACTGCTCTTCTCACAAGCATGCCCAGGCTTTTCTGGTGGAAGGCACAGCAAGGTGGCTTTAAGTAAGTGAAGGTGATTTGGGCAGAAGTGTTTTCCTTTGCACTGAGATAAGACTGGTTGCTTCAGATGCCCAGTTGGTGTGCCTCAGCTGAAACTATGTATTTCACAGCTAGGCAACCACTTCCAAAACTGCTTGAGCAGGGTTATTACCCCAAGAAAGTAGCCTCCACAGAGACTCAGGGAAGAGAAGCCTGTAGAGCACAAAGGTTCAGCAGCAGTGGGATAATACTGAACACGTGACTTGCCAAATAGGAGTATTTTTAAAGTTCTTGTATAGAGAGTGTTTAAAGCAGTGTAACCTGGTGCTTGTAATGACAGTTTACAAAGTAGCAGAAATTCTTATAACTCTGATGAACCACTGCTTCAGTGTGTAGCACAGGAACTTCGGCCTCAACATGAGAGAAAACTTTACTGTAAGGGTCCCAGAGCGCTGGCACAGGCTGCCCAGAGAGGATGTGGAGTCTCCTTCTCTGGAGACTTTCAAAACCCATAGAATCATAGAATGGTAATGTTGGAAGGGACCTCAAAGATCATCTAGTTCCAACCCCCTGCCATAGGCAGGGACACCTCCCACTAGTACAGGTCACTCAAGGCCTCCTCCAACCTGGCCTTGAACACCTCCATCTGGATGTGTTCCTGTGTGACCTGCACTAGATTCTATGGTCCTGCTCTGGCAGGGGGTTGGACTTGATCTCTGGAGGTCCTTACCAACCCCTAACATCCTGTGATTCTGTAGTTCTTTCTCCTTTATTTTCTCAAGTCATGCTATAGAGAGGAGATGAGGAAGAGAGCAAATGTGTCCTTAACTTGGGCAACACAAAAGCTCTGATGTCATTTCATGGTGATTCCACTGCAGGTGTGAGGCAGAAGGTTGTACTTTTTTTGATTATTTACTTAGATATTGCTAACATCTCCCCATGCACCGTTATTTTATGCAACACTGAGACAATATATAACCTTATTCTCTGTCTTTAATTAAAAATTAGAATTGATCTTTTTAAATTTAGCATTTTAACTGATAACAGTATAGCACAACTACAGTTAAGCTTCTCTGGCTGCTTTTAGCTTGTGCTTGTTTTAAAAAGGGTTGGTTTCAGAGAGACTTCATTTGTATGTATCTGAGTGCACACTCTATCATGAAAGGCTTGCTAATTTGATTTGGTCACTGCATTTCTGCAATGATCCATTTTATCACCTCTGTAAATTCCACTGAAAGGCTTTGCATTGGTCATATACCTTTATTTATTGTGAATACAGTATGCACTGTGACATTGCTCTCCGACCCATCAGCTAAGAACAATTAAATGGTACCCTGAAAACAGGCCAAATAATCTTAAACAACATTAATATACCTCACCTCCCAAATCTGAGAGCAGTTGCTCTCCTGCTGGTTTACATGCTCACAGCATAAATTGAGTAATCTTTTTGGCTTTTCAGACTATTTTTAGTGTACTGTTTGTTTTGCACTTCTCTACGTAACAAGTGTGGGAGATAATATAGAAGAAGGAATGGAGTGTCTTGACCTACATTAACTGGAGGCTGGGTAGCAGCAGCATTTCTGATTTGATCTGGCAACACCTGGCTAAAATGATGCATAATCTGTCCTAACTCTTACTTTCTGAGATGATGCTCTGTGATCTTCCCTACTTCTCTATGCTCTTCCCAACCTCAGTTGCTCAGGGCCTTTTTTTTTCCCATGGGAGATAGTGAATGACTGATCAGGCCTATGACCCTTCCCCAAGCTATGTATGTAGAAAGGGATTCTGGCTGATCATAGGCAGAAATAATTTTTCTTCTCACATAGCAGTGCCACCTACTAGAAAGCCTTTCTTTTGTATGAACTGTTCTGGAGCTTAAGACAAAGAGAGCTGAGATAAGCTGTGAAGCTTTGGCTGCCATCCTCCTCCTCTCACTGGGAGATCCTTCCCATGGCTTAGTCAAAAGGATGAATGTGAACCTCCTTCTGGGTTCTTCCTGGATCTTTAACCCCTTCTGGCAAAACTTGCTTTCTAGCCCTTTTTCAAATATTCAGATTCTAAGCCTATATGTCTGTATGTTCCTTTTTTCCTGCAGCTGTCCTTTAGCCAGCTTTGTCTTTGGTCATGCTAGTCACCCATAACCTGTTTTGGGGTAGTGTGGGTGTCCATATGAACTCTTGGAGAACCCTGTCAAAGTAAAGACTACCACTGCTTTTATTGCCAGAAAAAAAGGAGCAATCATTTCACTGCTCACATGCTGGATGGGCTGTGATCCCAGCCAAAGGTGAGATACAGGCAGGTATCTGAGAGTTAGAGATGGATTGTATAAATGGCTTCTCTCAATAAAAGATAAAGTACAGGTTTCCAGTTCTGAGGAGTGAACCAGGAGCACTGCACTTTGAGAATGAAGCTCAGCATTTCTTCTGCAACTGCTTAAATGGGGAATGTGTCAGTCTTAATCTTGGCCTTATTTAGTTTTGTTTGCCTTAACCACAGTTGATCTGTGTGAATGGGCTGCTCATGCTCTTTGAAGACAAGGGTAGTGTTTGCCTTGTGTATCTTTGTCTTTTAAGGTGTTTGTAGTTTGTTTTACAAAGCACCTGTCTATGCTGTTGGCACTCCTGTAAACGCTACCCAGTGCATCATATTAGATCAACACCCTCCTACACAGTATAAACTACTGCTCCATCTTAATGAATGACTCTCCTCATTTCACAGCCTCCACCTAGAACTCCAGCAACTGATCACCCTTATAGCAGGTTTTATTGATGTGGACCGAGGTACTGGAGGGAGAAGTGGATTTCAGCATTCAGTCCTTTACTGCAGGCCTCCCTGTATGCTCGTGAACTTTCTTCACCCTCTGGAAAAGCATGCAAACACCTCTTTCTTTCCATCCTCTCTCTCTCTCTGTCTTTGTTATATGTTTCATTGCCTGCTCTTTTATTCCAGGTGAATGCCACCTACTCAGCTCTTTCTGTGTTTCTACTCTTTCTATTTGTGTGACAGATTCTAGCTCCTTTGAACACCTGTCTTTGTAAATCCTCCTTTTCCATACAAAACTCTCCTTCCAGTGATGTTCTGCTCCTATCTGTTGCCCATCATTCTATATCTCTCTCCATGTATTATATTTGTGCTTTGCTCTTTTATGTTTCTCTAATCTGTGCAGTAACAAATCCAGTGCCTCTCTTCTCATTGCTAATCTTGAGAAGAGGTGAGAGCTGTGGAGAGATGAGATGAGAAGTCTGGTGATTCTCCTCACCAAACTTGATCTACTGACCTTTTGTTGGTCACATGGATGTATCAAGGTTGATAGCCTTGATACTGACCTAGTTAAATCCAATTCCCATAGTAAAGTTCTTTTTCCCTAGTGGAGGTATGCCATGATCCACCACTTCTGGACAGCTACATTTCTTACTAGTGAAGACCTTTGTCTGAGTATTAGTTGCAGCACATGTCTGTGTTATGCAGACACACATTCTCCCTCTGCACGTTCCTCACCTTTTGCCCACAAATATACAATTCCCTGTGTGGGCCTAAGGATTTCCCTTTGCCTTCCCAGATGTTTCTACTTGTCTGAGATGCACTGAAAGCAGGTACGCGTGGCTGGCTGAGCATTAGGTCTGCAGTGTGTCAGCATTATTTTCTGTTCAGATATTGTGCTTTGGGCAATTTCTAGTGCTTTTGTTCCATCTAGGGTGGTTTTATCAAAGATCATCTTTGGGTTCTCTAATAATTCATAGCACAAACTAGTCCTTATGTCTTCAAGAGACTCTGCCCAGACTGCCTATGAGTACAGTACTCACTATCCTGGCCAAGCTTGTATTGTATTTAAATTATAGAATCATAGAATGGTAAGGTTGGAAGGGACCTCAAGGATCATCCAGTTCCAACCCCCTGCCATAGGCAGGGACACCTCCCACTAGCACAGGTCACTCAAGGCCTCCTCCAACCTGGCCTTGAACACCTCCAGGGAGGGAGCAGCCACAACCTCCCTGGGCAACCTGTGCCAGTGTCTCACCACCCTCACTGCAAACAACTTCCTCCTAACATCCAGTTTCAATCTCCCCTCTGCCAGTTCAAACCCATTGCCCCTTGTCCTGTCATTGCAAGACCTTGTCAATAGTCCCTCCCCAGCCTTCCTGTAGGCCCCCTTCAGATACTGGAAGGCTGCTATGAGGTCTCCTGGAAGCCTTCTCTTCTCCAGGCTGCAGAGCTCCAACTCTTGTGGCCTGTCCTCATAGGAGAGCTGCTGCAGCCCTCTGAGCATCTTCATGTCCCTCCTCTGGACTGGCTTCAACAGTTCCATGTCCTTCCTGTGCTGGGGGCTCCAGAACTGCACACAGGACTCCAGGTGGGGTCTGAGGAGAATCCCCTCCCTTGCCCTGCTGGCCACGCTTCTCTTGGTGCAGCCCAGGACTCAGTTGCTGTCTGTGCTGCACTCACACTGCAGCCTCATGTTGAGCTTTTCATCACCCCAGACCCCCCAAGTCCTTTTCCTCAGGTCTGCTCTCAGCCATTCCCCACCCAGCCTGGAGTTGTGCTTGGGATTGTGCCTACTCAGGTGCAGGACATGATTGCTAGCAGCTTTAAGGCTCTTTTAGTTTGTGTCTAGCTGCTGCAACTTCTTGAAAGATTTGTTACTGAGACTATGATTTGTTCTCAAACTTTTAATGAGACTGTACATTGTTCATGTTTTCACCCTGCAAATTTCCAGCCCAATGTTCCTTACTATATTATCCTCAGTACAGCCTATGAAAGGGCTTCTGTATATTAAATCCAGCCCCCCTGGTCTGAGATATGCTGTGTAATTTCACTAATGTTGGAGTCAGATTCTCTAATGTACACTTAAGGTGATTAGAAATAGTTTAGTGTTCTCCCTCTGTCTCCTATCCTCTATATTTTTTCTATCGCAGTTACCCAAAGGAATTAAGATTAGAAACTGCATGGAAGCTGCTTCCCGTGTTACATCACTGCTTCACATCGTCAAATTCCCTCTATGACATATTCAATACCCTGTAATTGTTCCCACTGTAACAGCAGGAACATACTTTTGGTAATTCCAATGCTCCCTTTCACCACTAAAGTAACATTAGTTTTGTATTTAGTATGACAGTATATCTAAGTTGAGGGTATCTCACAGTTTTACAACACTGGCATTCAGTGTGCTGAGATTATCCATTTTCAGCTGCTGCATATTAATGTTGGCTTTGTGTGTCTGAACTTGTGTTTTATGAACGTGCTGCAATACAGTGTGCTGAAATGTGTAGATAGGCATAATATAACATTTTGGCTACGTGAGATAAAATTTGAGAGCATAGTAATAGCGCAGCTTTCTGACAAGTGTAAATGCTGCTTGGAGAGAGAGCAGCAGAAAAGCTGAGGAGACAGCCAGCAAGATTTCTCCCAACCTTTGTGGGAGGTGGGCAAGAGAAATCTTAATCCTCGTGTCACATACTGGTATTCTTTTTGCTAGTTAAAAAGAATTGCCAAGGGTGCAGACATCTGTGAAGACTCCTGTTCAGGCTGCGGTTTCAAAGTAGTGGTAAATATTTAACCTAAACCCAATGGAACAACAATTATCCTGTGAGATTGCTATTCACAGCAGTGTTGTAAATCTTTCTCCTTTTCAGCAGCAGCCTAGTGGAGTCCAGTCTGTGGGAGGGATGCAGGGGTATCATTAGAGACAGCAAGATGTGAAAGGAATAAATGTGCCTGGGGTTTCACTTTCAGCTCTATACTTCACCGTTTGTTTTCTCAGAAAGTGCCCTTTTGGTCTTTCACATGTGGCAGGTCTTGCAGAATGCTGAGGAGTTAAAGCTCATCTCAGTTTTTCAGTCTATGAGAGTCAATGAAGACCCCTTGGATTCCACTAATTCCTGAAAATTGCATTGGTCTTCTTGCTGCACCTGAGGAACATTACATCCTAAATCTGATATCCTAGCTAAATTGCAAGTTGCAGGATTACATCCTATTTTATCTATATCCTTGTCCTTCACCATAATTAGCATATTTTCCTTTGCTATGAAGCAATACAGGCCCCCAGGCACATACATAGTGAGATTTTTGGTCCTTGTACTGTACACATGTAGCCATCCCCAGTGAGATTCTGTAAGCTCTGTAATAGTTAATCTTGCTGACCCTAAAATTGGCTTCACTTTTGCTGAGGGTACCGTGATTCTTCTGTGCACAGTCTGCAGAGCAGGTCACAGGATCACGGTAAGTTAGGGGTAGGAAGGGACCTCTGGAGATCATCGAGTCCAACCCTCCCACCAGAGCAGGACCATAATCTAGCGGAGGTCGCACAGGAATGTATCCAGACAGGGCTTGAAAGTCTTCAGAAAAGGAGACTCCACAGCCTATCTGGGGAGCCTGTTCCAGTGCTCCATGACCCTTACAGTAAAGAAGTTCTTTCTCATGTGGAGGTGGAACTTCCTGTGCTGTCATTCATACCCATTGCCCCTTGTCCTATCACAGGGTACAACTGAGAAGAGTTTGTCCCCTCCCTCTTGACTGCAGCCCGCAGATATTTATAATGATGGATTAGATCCCCTCTAAGTCTTCTCTTCCCCAGACCAAAAAGCCTCAGGTCCCTCAGCCTCTCCTCACAGGACAGTGCTCCAGCCCCTTCAGCATCTTCACAGCCCTCCCTTGGACTCTTTCGAGTAGATCCATGTCCCTACTGAACTGTGGAGCCCAAAACTGAATGCAGTATTCCAGGTGAGGTCTCAGCAGAGCAGAGTAGAGGGGAAGGAGAACCTCCCTGGATCTGCTGGCCACACTCCTCTTAATGCACCCCAGGATTCCATTTGCCTTCTTGGTCACAAGGGCACATTGCTGTCCGTGGAGAGCTCCTTGTCCACCAGCGCTCCCAGGTCCCTCTCCACAGGGCTGCTTTCTAGCAGGTCACCTCCCAACCTGTACTGGTGCAGTTTATTGTTCCTTCCCAGGTGCAGGACTCTGCACTTGTTCTTGTTGAGCCTTGTTTGGTTCCTCTTTGCCCAGCTCTCCAGTCTGAAACAAAAGGCATTATGGAGATGTAATATTCTACTCAGAAATCTAAGCATATCCATAAAAGCAATGAAGTTTTATTTCTCGATTCGTTGGCAGTGTGTCATTCTGGTTAGCTTTACTCCATTGGTATTACTCACTAATGGCTCTTTTGGTGCTCTACTGCTTTAAAAAACCCAACAGAATGAAAAAGCAACATCCATGCCATCATCCACCTTGTCCTGGTGCTGTCTTGACCATCAGCCTAATGGCACACACTAGACATGTTCCCTACCTTTCTTGTACACAAGTGGCCTTTGACATTTCAAAAGGTTTTCATCCACTTTTCCTACTCAGGTGAATTGCATTGCTTTGGGGTGAAAATAAACCTTTGAAAAAATAAATTGTAAAATTTGATTGACAGAGTTTCCTTTCACAGTGCCTGTGTTTCCAACTCCTCCTCTGCAGGAAGCAATTGTAAAGAACAATCTCCACCTGGAACTTAAAGACCTAGAAGCTATATTTTCACCCTGGCTGCAATTTCCAATCCAGGTTGCTTTGTGGGGTCTTCAAATCCCATTGTGAAGGCTTAGATCACATTGGCTAAGGATGTTCAGCTGCCACAACAGTCGATTTAACAATTTTTTCAAACATTTCTGTGATGCTAGCCTCCTGCTAGATAGGAAATGACATCTCTGTCCTTATTAAGTCTGTGCATTCCCTTTCTTATCTCTTTTCCTTTTCTGTGTGAAGCTTATGTCTAACATCATCATGGGCAGCAGAGTAAGCTGTTCTTCATACAAGGCCACGAGGACCATTTCACTGTTCAGGTTGTGTACATACTTTCACCTGATGTCACAGGATATCCTGGCACATAGTTCCAAGCACTGGACAAAGACTTGATGTCTGATAAAGTTTGCTTGATGAATCACAATGTGTCAAGATGGTCATTCTACTTTGATTTCTGCAGAGCTTTTGGTGCTCTTCCTTAGGAGCTCTCTCTCTTTATTCACTTTTTGTCCCCCACCTTTTTTTTTCTTTTTAAGGAATGAAAAAAACATAACTGTTCAAACTCCAGTGTTTTCTTAGAGAACAGTATCAATTGTTAAAGAGGCATCCTCTGACCTTCAAGCTTCAAATGGCTTTGTGGCCGATTCTACTGAACATGATAAACAGTACAGATGCACAGAAGTTGAACACAAATACTTTTCAGTGTGGAACACAATAGTGTGTACCATCATTTAATTGTACTTTCCCTTATGTTCTTGCATTTTTAACAGCCAGTTGTTGCAACTACTACTAAAAAAGAATCTTTGATTTGAAAAAGAAATTATAAGTTGAGCCTGCAAAACATTCCAGTGATATGAATAGCACAGTGATCAACTGTAACTCCTAAGAAGACAGGTAAGAGGATGCCTCTTTGTTTTGGTTATAAAGAAAATATTGCTGGATTAATGACTGGAGATAGATCTGGAGCGGAAAAATACTTTGTGCAATATAGGTGGGTTTGGAAGCTGTATGCTTGGAAAACATTTTATGCCTGGAATTGTGTTAGAGTGAAGCTACCCAGTAGACAAGTGGCTTGAAGGTCTCTCTCTGGGTATTTGAGAAACATCAGTTGCTCATCAGTCCCTGAATGTTTTTTTTTAAATGAAGATCATGGCTTGTGAAAAGTTCTTAAAGTTTGGTGATGTCCAGAGAGCATGAGAAAGACATTTTGAAATATCTAAACTCAAAGGTGAAAGAGCAATTTCCCAATGCATATAAGGAGCTGTAAACATTAATTTTTTAAGACTCTTGGCAGTAAGGTCAAACAAGGTTTCTTACTCAGTGTTTTGATTGTCCTCTAAGTTGTCAGTTCTGACAAAGGGAAAAGGCAGCTGGAAATGAGAGGAAACAAAAAGCAGATCTTGTCTCAGCTCACATAAAATTGAAAAGCATGCATTCTGCAAGGGAAAGCAGAGCACTGCATTGCCTCGAAGGCTGTTGAGGAATGTTGGGAGCAAACATCACTAAAGAATGTTTATTCACTGCTGGTTTGCAGGTAGCTCTCTGGAGGACTTTCTATACAAGGTGTAAAAATAAAAGCAGTATGACCTTCTCAGAGACAACTTCACAGACTGCTCTTCAGTATAAGCCTTTAAAGGCAAAATAAATAAATGAAAGGAATCTCCCTAGCATAAGCATTTCTACACCCACTAAATCATCCATTAAGTCCCTCCAGGGCACAAATGTTGGTGCACATTATCATGTCTATCAAACAGGTGCATCTAAGGCCTTTGGTTTCTTCTTAAATTAAAGCCAGATGAGTCATGTCACTCTATGTGTTTATAAACATCTTTCAAGCATGCTTGCAGGTATAGTGAACATTTAATGCTTGCAGTGTCTGCTTAGTATCAAAAACCTGCATATCCAAATGTTTGCAATTCCTTTGTATTAAATGGACCCTTGTGGCACAGTCTAATAGAAGTCAGGAATGGTGTTTGTTAGCTTTGCAGTATTATTATTCAGAAGAATTGGAAGATAAAATAAATGGAGTGTGCTGCTCTGAACTCATCTTTCTTTCCATCTATGTGCTGCATTAACACTGGCATGGTGTTCATCTGGAGGTGGTCCCTGTTTGAAGCTAGCAGAGGAGCTCTGTGCTCATAAACTCACAGGCTCTTATCAGCACTGCCTGATTTCTGTGGCTTAAAGAGCTGGATTGGAGTTGTAAGTGAACTGGTTTTGGGTCCTATAAAAATCCATGAAAGAGACTGCAAATATAAGCACCTTTATTCCCGTTTATAGGGAGGCTGCTGTCCGTCGGAGTTCATGCCAGATAACTGTGTTGTGCCCGAAGGCAGAGAGAGAAACAATCAGTCCAGCCAGAGGCAGTTTCAGTAGATCTACAGCAGGATGTGCTTGTGGCTCTGGGCTCTCTCAGGACACACGGAGCAAAAGAGGTCTTGTACAGAGAAGCAGAACAAAACATAGAAAAAGCAGAAGTTCAAACATGTTGAGACTGAAATTGCTTAAAATTACTGTCTGATTCCCTCTCAGAAGGAGGCAAGTGTGGAATATTACTCACTTTATGTGCAAAACCTCCATGTGCACTCACACCCCTGTCACAGTGGCTGAGAACTCTTGAAAATCTGGCTCTTAGTCTTGTTTTCAGGCATTCTCTAGAGCTGTGGATGAAGAGTGTTTAAGTCTCTCTTGAATCATAAAGCAGAGAGAGAGAAGGTATTAGACAATCTTCCACCCCACTCTTCAGACAGTGTATAGCACGGGAAACCAACTCCAGCTCTAAGAAATCTGCACAACTTCTGTCCTCTGTCAACACAAATGACAATTGGATTTCTCCTCCTTAGAGAGATTATATCATCTCTCTTTCAGTTTGTACTTCCCATTGACCTCTTTCATTCTTGTCTTTAAACAATTGTATGTAGACTACAAACTCTAAAACCAAGAATTGTGGTTTTCTGTCATTCAGTGCCTCACATGATGGCTTCTGCCACAGCAGGAAGAGCAGGGGCATGGAAGAGGTAGAACTGCAATGAACAGGGTTTTAAATGTAGGGAAGGTTTTTGTGTTTTGGGTTTTTTTTTGTTTGTTTGTTTTTGGGGTTTTTTTTTGTTTGTTTGTTTTTTTCTTCTGACCTGCACTAGATTGTGTCCCACTGGGTGAAGAGCTGACAACTACTTAAGTGTTTACCAGAAACATTCAGTCTTTTGCATTCATGTTTCTGATGTGGGTTAAAGTCCATATAGGAGAGCATGAGAAGTGACAGAAATCATTAAATCTTTCACCTTCCCAAGCACATGTAAGAAAAGCAACCAACTCCATTAAGCTCAATTTTGTTTAAGAAATGATGAAAAAATTAAAAGGACTTGCCTTGTGACTGTCTTTACCAGCTCCCAGCCTGGAGCAATTTTGTATTTTGTATAGTTTAATTTTTTTTTTTTAATTTTGTATTTTGTATAGTTTAATTTTTGTATAGTTTAATTACCAGTCCTGTTTAACATCTTTGTCAGTGACATGGACAGAGGAATCAGTGCACCCTCAGCAAGTTTGCAGATGGTACCAAGCTGTGTGGCACAGTTGACTTACTAGAGGGCAGGGATCCATCCAGAGGGATCTGCACAGGCTGCAGAGGTGTGCCCAGGCCAACCTCATGACATTCAACAAGGCCAAGTGTAAGGTCCTGCNAGGGAGGTTGTGGCTGCTCCCTCCCTGGAGGTGTTCAAGGCCAGGTTGGATGAGGCCTTGAGTAAGCTGTGCTAGTGGGAGGTGTCCCTGCCTATGGCAGGGGCTTGGAACTAGATGATCCTTGAGGTCTCCTTCCAACCTTACCATTCTATGATTCTATAATTATAACTGCTTGCTAACTGGAACTTAGACTAGTAGCAATGATACAGCATTAGCTGTGGAAGAGGAGTGCAAACAGTTTCATTACTGTAAATAAAAGTGGTTGGACTAATGGAGCAAGGTTAAAGCAGACTCCTTTTACTAGGTCTTTTGATCACTGAAAACTACTGAAGTACAAAGGGGACACAATCTATGTGTCTGAAAGCACCTGTATCCTAAATAATTAACATGGCATTTACAAGACTGTTTGCTTACTCTTTTCCTCTTTTTTTCCCTCTTTTCTCTCTTTATTTATTTATTTATTTACCAATTACTTCCAATAACGCAGCAAGTAGGTTTCTACTCCTGACTGAGTTAGTGATTATAATGTCAAAGGGGCTTGTGTAATGTCTTCTGTGTCTTAATAAACCTGTCAGCTGAGGTTACATTGCCTTCTAATTTTCACTGGTGTAACATGCCGCCGCACAGCTGGGGAGAAATGGCAGACTTGGGAGCACGCAGCCCACTGTTGTGTCTGTTTCATAATAAGGTTGTGTCCTGGTCCAAACATACAAAATGGTTAAGCTTCAAATTTACAGATTAATTCTACACTTTAAACATCAGTCTGCTACTGTCTTTTTGTCTGCTGAGTTTTGACTTATTTGATCTGTATTGTCAGCCTTTTTTTTTTTTCTTTCTCAGTTTCCTTGGCGGTGCCTCATTTAAACATGCGGAATATAAATCCCACTTGCTGCAGGGGGCAAACAATTAGTAATCAATAGTAAGAGCAACTAGGAAATCCTAACGAATTGCTATGGAAGATGTATATCATGATTTGTCTCTTAGTGTGTATGTGGTGTTATTTTTTTGGAGCAAGCTGAAACGAGAAGTTGTGTGAGTCCATAGCTCTGCATATGGCTGGAAAGAAAAGCATTTCATCAGTTAGGTAGATGCAGTGGGAGCATGAGATTAATGGCTTCACTGTGTGATTTCAGTCCCTTATATTTGCTGTACATAATGATTTGCTTATATGTAAGTGAGGCTTTGCAAAGAGGTCTGTAGAGACAGAACAATTAGGTAATTGTGATTTCTACCAGGTAATTATCAATTTCCTGACATGTCCAGGGGATCATCAGGGAGAATCCAAAGGGGAATCCTGAGTAACTGTTTTCCAGGGTTCCTGTGCTGGTGCAACATTTGCATTCTCCAGTTTTGTGAGCAAAGAGGGAAAAGAGCAATGGTACCTATAGCAGAGACGGTGCAGCTCTGAGTACATGACAAAGGCTTCAATGACCTGGTCTAGCATCCTAGATGAGCATCCAGCCTGCAGAGTGGGCTGGATTCTACACTTCACTTATTTGTGACAAATATGAGGAATTATTATTCTTTTCTTCTTCTCATTCCATTTTCAAATTTGCATTGTGCAGAGCTAATCAATTATTAAAAGTCATTCAAAATCTTCTCAAGACATATGGGGATTATTGGCATCTGTGTGTTTAAGTAAGCAGGTATTTTACAACTTGAAAATACCATATGCTTAAGGTTTTAATGTAACAATTTAGTTTTGAAGAGCTGCAGCAGCAACACAAGTGTATGCAGCTCACCTACCATATGCTGTGGTGTGAGGGGACAGCAACAAACACTTATGTTACATATCCTGTTTCTTTGCTGGAGCTGGCTACAAATCTGTACTGAAATGTGTTTGGGTTTTTCAAATGGAAAACAACATCCATTTTAAATGATTTTAATATTTTCAGCGGGCTGAGTTTAACACAGAAATGAAAACTGCCACGGTGTGTACTGTAGAAGCTGTTGATGTTCAAAAGTATTGAATCCAGCAGATGCCACCAGACTTCTGTACCTCGGTCACTTAAGCACCGTTTGCAATTCCATCTGAAAGCCATTATTCCAGTTTCCATGTTTTTCAAGGTTTGAGTGTTTGCATACATCGATCATGATTTAAAGCATTTGTCCTTTATTTAGTTAACAAGAAGGCACAGCTGTTTGCTTGCCTCTCCCACCAATCTCTTTTGCAGCATAGTTGTCTCAGAGGACTAAACTTACCTTGAGTCTCTACTCATGTAATTCACCGTATGTTTCAGGAAGGCATTTCCCCAAACATTTCTGAAATGCAACTTTCTCCTAATTGAAAAGAAGGAGGAGAGGGAAAAACAAACAAACAAACAAACCAACCAAAACCCAGCAGGTTTTACCCTTTCAGTAAGGTCTGCAACAGTAGGCATTTGGAATTTCACTTTCTCTCATCTTACCAGGTTGATTAAAATATCAAAGGCAAATCTTGGCCCCTGACTTTAAGGTATAAATGATGTGATTTGGGTAATTTATTTTCTTATTTCTTTCTTTCCAAGTAATTTTTTAGCGAAGGTTAAGGGCATTTGCCCAAACAGGCAGTTTAGCTGTGGCTATAATCTTCCCCTCAGAAGAATGGCTGCTGACAAGGCTGCTAATGTGTCACCTTCTAATAATCTGATAATTATAAATGAGGGGAACACAAGCGTGGGGTAGCTGAACAGCAGCACACAACAGGCATTGCCTGCCTGATGATTACAGCACAAAAGGGTGAGGGGGGGGTTGTAAGCTGCTAGTCCAAAGGCCACAGTACTTGAACCACCTGAGGCATGCTTTAATTACCCTGAAAGGTGCAGCCTGTCATGTTCTATTGCTATTATGAGTATGTTATGGGACTAAGGTGTTATTTATACATCAGAGAACTCACTGCCTTTTATGAATTTAGAAAAGAGCTTGAGTTTTGTCAGTAAATCTAGAGTTCTGTTCTTTCAAGGGGGAAAAAATATAATTTGTACTTTAATTAACATTTTTTTCTAGACTGCAGCCTGTTTTGCAACTAAGAGAGTGTTATTGGTTTGGAATTGATTTTGGTGTCATATGTTGTCATTTGACAAAAAACAGTTTTACTAAGCTGTTTGACATTAGAACAGCTGGTAATGTCACTTTTGTTAATGTCTTTAACCACATTTTTAACAAAACAGCAGATGCTCATCACAAAAGCCATTTTCCTCTTCCCTCCAAATGTGTGAAATCAGCTAACTTACTGCTTCAATTAGAGCTGAGCCTTCCAAACAAGGGAACTGACCTGAAAACAGACAAGAGTTTAAGGAATGCCCTTTAGGTATATATCTGGTTAACATAAAAGCCACTTTCACCCCTGTGAAATTTCTTTTATGGAGATATATGTTCTCCAATACATATGGCTGCTGCAAAGGGACCACAGATTTATTACCTCTGAATTTTGAAGGATCTATTTCAACCCCGAAATACTCATCCACAGAAAGAACTTAGCATTACTGTGTATAGAGAATTATACGTTTTAGTGTCATTGTGTCCTTTTTATTAATATAAGCAGTATTTACAAGTGAGGAGTTCAACAGCTAAGAGGAACTGTAGTCTGGGATGTTATGTACCTCCAATTTAACTTACATAAAAACATTTGTAGTTATAAAAATGTGTCTGGTTTAGCCTAGTTACATAAAAGAGGATTTCATAGAAGCATAGAATCATAGAATGGTAAGGTTGGAAGGAGACCTCAAGGATCATCCAGTTCCAACCCTCTGCCATAGGCAGGGACACCTCCCACTAGTACAGGTCACTCAAGGCCTCGTCCAACCTGGCCTTGAACACCTCCAGGGAGGGAGCAGCCACAACCTCTCTGGGCAACCTGTGCCAGTGTCTCACCACCCTCACTGTAAAGNTCCTGGAAGCCTTCTCTTCTCCAGGCTGAAGAGCCCCAACTCAGCCTGTCTTCATAGGAGAGCTGCTGCAGCCCTCTCATCATCTTTGTGTCCCTCCTCCAGCCAGGGCTGCTTGTAAGTACAGTCTAACAAATAAGAACTTCCCCAGACTCCTCTAATTTCTTCTGGTGAGTGCACATTTTATACATATCTGATTTATGGCAAAAACAAAAGGTAGCAGGCATGTAGCAAACACAAAGTCTGTATTTCATGGTATCCTTTGAAGGTTCTCAGACAACTGAAGTTCATTTATGTTACATTTCCATTTGATTTTTACTGTCAAGGTGACAAACTCATCCTCTGTGTCATGTTCTAGCAACACTTCATAAAATCTTAGCTTGGGTGGTGAAATTGGAAATAGCTAATGGGGAGATTATTTAACTCTTTCAGATATTTTAATAGGAAGAGGTTTATAAGAACCTTTATGAATAGTAGCACAGGAATGAAAAAAGAAATGTTAATATAGTAGTGCTGTCTTTCTCTCTATTTTTGCTTTAAAATATTTTCTTTATTTTTAGCTGAAGGTCAGTTCCAATACTGTAACTGTTACTAGGCAACAATTAAAAAAATTCTCTCTCTATGGCTTTTAAATTCTGTTTAGTACACAGAATATATTAAGCATACACATGCCTGCTATATTAAAAAAAAAAAAAAAAGAAAAAAGAAAAAAAAAGTTAAGTACTAGGTTCTTTTTGTATGTATGATCATAGCAAAGCATCACAGAATCAGAATCACAGAACTTCAGAGATTGGAAAGGACCTTCCGAGGTCGTCAAGTCCATTGTTCCTGCTAAGGCAGGATCCCCTAGGGTAGTTCACACAGGAATGCATCCAGGCAGGTTTTGAAAGTCTCCAGAGAAGGAGACTCCACAACCTCTCTGGGCAGCCTCTTCCAGGGCTCTGTCACCCTCACTGTAAAGAAGTTTTTCCTCAGGTTGAGGTGAAACCTTCTCTGTTCCAGTTTGTAGCTGTTGCTCCTTGGCTTAGTGCTGCTGACCACCGAAAAGAGCTTGGCCCCAGCCATTTGACACCCACCCCTCAGATATTTGTACACATGGATGAGATCTCTTCTTAATCTTCTCTTCTCCGGACTGAACAGCCCCAGGTTTCTTCGTCTCTCTCCTCAGTGGAGATGCTCAAGTCCCCCANGTGCTGTCTTTCTCTCTATTTTTGCTTTAAAATATTTTCTTTATTTTTAGCTGAAGGTCAGTTCCAATACTGTAACTGTTACTAGGCAACAATTAAAAAAATTCTCTCTCTATGGCTTTTAAATTCTGTTTAGTACACAGAATATATTAAGCATACACATGCCTGCTATATTAAAAAAAAAAAAAAAAAAGAAAAAAGAAAAAAAAAGTTAAGTACTAGGTTCTTTTTGTATGTATGATCATAGCAAAGCATCACAGAATCAGAATCACAGAACTTCAGAGATTGGAAAGGACCTTCCGAGGTCGTCAAGTCCATTGTTCCTGCTAAGGCAGGATCCCCTAGGGTAGTTCACACAGGAATGCATCCAGGCAGGTTTTGAAAGTCTCCAGAGAAGGAGACTCCACAACCTCTCTGGGCAGCCTCTTCCAGGGCTCTGTCACCCTCACTGTAAAGAAGTTTTTCCTCAGGTTGAGGTGAAACCTTCTCTGTTCCAGTTTGTAGCTGTTGCTCCTTGGCTTAGTGCTGCTGACCACCGAAAAGAGCTTGGCCCCAGCCACTTGACATCCACTCCTCAGATATTTGTACACATTGATCAGATCTCCTCTCAGCCTTCTCTTCTCCAGACTAAGCAGTCCCAGAGCTCTCAGTCTCTCTTCGTAGGGGAGATGCTCAAGTCCCCCAGTCATCCTCATGCTCTCTGCTGGACTCTTTCCAGAACCTATGTAGTTCATATTCTGAAATCTCAGAAAATCTCTACGTTTGCAACAATCCCAGATTTTTAAAGCTTTGTCATAAATTGTTATTGACATAGAATAGGAACCTTTTCAGAATTCTACTGTAATGCTGAAAGCCTTTTTCTATATTTTTCATTATAATCTTGCAGATCCAGTGGTGTACTGCCCTTGTACAAAGGCTGGCTGTATCGTGCTCCAAAATTCCTGCTGCTGTTTTTGTACCACTTGTACCCAAGGTAGATGCCTACTTGCATGGTCACTCTCTCTGCCATTATTTTCACAAACACATGCACTAGGCAAGCTGGGTGTAAGAAAAACAAATATTTATCAGCTCAGGCACAGCACCTACAGAGAAGGATGTTTATGTTCCTAAAGGTGACCATTCAAGCTTGTGCTGGATTACAATATGCACACATTTCAGAGAAAGAAAAATTTTGGATGGCCTCCTGTTGAGTGACCAACTGCAATAAACCGAGCTCAGATTTCAGGTTCTGAATACTTGCTGTGAATTGCTTCCAAACCATCTGTATTCTTAAACTCTGGTTCCCTGAAACCTTGTACCTGCTCTACTCTTTGCAAATATCTCATTGACCAGCTTGAACTCTAAATTTAAATGACAAATGTTTGACTTAATAATATCACGGGCAAAATTCCAGCTGATTTACTATTTTTCCAGTTTTATCCAGTTAGACAAATGAAAGGGTAAATGTTTTATGTTGTGTTCTTTGTTTACCTGTTAGCATCTTACGGATTTTCATGAAGTAAAAAAAAACCACTTCAGCAAAATTCCAGCTGTAGGTAAAGTGAATTTATGTTGACCAAGTATTGTTTTAGCTATTTAGAGAAGTAAACTGCCAGAATCTGTAAGGTGAAAGGACTTCATTCTGGGAAGCTGCTGTAAGTTACACATATTTTTGAGATTTTTCAGAAGCTGCAGATCTAGCCATAGACCTTCAACAATCTACTTTTCCTTTACTTTATTTGAAAACTGACCCCAGATGCAGAATTAGGTTTGGATGGTGATCCAGTAGTGTTTTGGTACACTGTACCCTACTTTCTCATTTTAAATGTGTCCTGCAAGTTTTATGAAGTATGGTAAAAATCTTTTATTTACTGCAGGTCGTGTTTCTCTGTGTATATTTGAGTAGATCCGAAGTGCAGGGCAAAGCAAAACAATTCTTCATCTAATAAATTACAGATAGTTGCCTATTTCAGTGGTTATAGAGAGCAGCAAAGTGAGTGACACCACTTGACTAGTTCACAGTGGGTGAAATCTGATTATGTGCTGGCAGATTTTGTGTGACTGTATTCTGAGTTAATCAAAGGAAAGGGTCTTAGGCCCCTTATTCATGCTTCTCTGGAAAGTTTCTCCTCAGTAGTTCACTTCATTACTGGGCACAATTTATTCCATCTGTGTTCAAACTGTTCTTCATGGTGCAGTTCTTCATCTCTTCCTTCTTTGGCTCAAGTAACAGCGCTGAATGCTAACTGGATTGAAATTTCTGCTGAGTGAAGATCACAAGTTGTACCTTCCTTTCCTACCTTTATTTTTCACACAGACTTGTATTCCTTTATGCAGAGCAGGTTTAATTGTCCAGTGATCCTTGAGCTGCCTTTTGAGACTAGGTGTTTCTAGTAGATTTTAGAGCCACATAAATCACAGTCTTTGTGCTCTTTGAGCTATATCCACGACTGTCTTCCTTTGCTGCTTTAATTAATTTGAAGTGTTGGGATAGTCTCTGCATTTTCACCTAATCTCCAAGAAATGCATCTTGCTCGTTCTTGCTCTGAAATAGAATTTGCACAAAACATTTCAGGTGATACTGTGATGCATGTGGTAGCTCTCACTGCTGCCTGCTCTTACTATGTAGGATCTTAGTCTTTCTTCTGGTCTGTTTGGGCAGAGAATTGCTTCAAAGTACCCTTTAATGTTTCCTCCAGCACTTTAAGGCTCCACACATTTTCAATATGCAAAATGTGTACTGTAGGCCTAAACAGGGAGCCAGATATGGACATTGACACACTGTAGTTATTTTACTATCCTTTTGTTAAAGAATCCTCTTCACTCTCTAGATAACATGACCTAAAGGTCAATAGCCACCCTTCCTTACATTGACTTGATCTGATCTGTTCTGTCAGATCAATTCCTGATCAATATACATATAGAAGCATAGAATCATAGAATGGTAAGGTTGGAAGGGACCTCAAGGATCATCTAGTTCCAGCCCTCTGCCATAGGCAGGGACACCTCCCACTAGTACAGGTCACTCAAGGCCTCCTCCAACCTGGCCTTGAACACCTCTGGGGAGGGAGCAGCCACAACCTCCCTGGGCAACCTGTGCCAGTGCCTCACCACCCTCCCTGTAAAGAACTTCCTCCTAACATCCAGTCTAAATCTCCCCTCTGCCAGTTTAAATCCATTGCCCCTTGTCCTGTCATTGCAAGACCTTGTAAATAGTCTGGGGGAATTCAGTTGAGTTTACTGATGGCTTTGAATTTCAATATCAATATTATTTCTTAAAATCTACAATAAATTGTAGTTGAAAGTGGGAAATGAAAGCCCTGAAATGCATTCTCCCAAAGAGTCAGCTATTGGTATCATTGCAAGGAACATTAAAGGTCATTTATTTCCACCTCCCATGTCATGGACAGAGACAGCTCCTGCTAAACCAGGATGCTCAGGGTCCCACCCAGCCTGGCTTTGAACACTTCCAGGAGTGGAGCCTTCACAATGTCTGTGTGCAACCTATTCCAATGCCTCACCACCATCATGGTGAAAAATTTCTTCCTAATGTCTAACCTAAATCTAAATCCGTCTTTCAGTAATAATAGTAACTCAGAAGCCATGAAATAACAAAGATTAGTAGGCCTGAGACAGCCTTGAATAATGTGTTAGTCCTGTTCAGGATGGTTAACAAATGCAAGCTGACAAGAAGTCGAGGTGAAATTTGCTGTAAATGATTGCAGACTGTTTCTTTTGTGTTCAGAAAGTGTATCTTTCTCTAGGAAGCTGAACTTAGATGTTGTTCATTGACTTTTTATGGTAATTTCTTTGTAAAAGTGTTTACTTGAGCACAATTTGGGTAAATACCTGTAGAAGAGGCAGTAGGTTTCTGTAAACTATACTGTATATGCAGAGTGATGGTGGTTCTTAGTAATCATTGTCCTTCTGAGCAATTACCTGTGCCTGAGAACAGTTGTTGAACTACTAATGTGTGCCAAACATCAGCAACATCAACCTGATTTAAAAAGAAAAAATACAGTTGCACAATTTACATAATGCACAACATTATTTTAAAAGCACATACCAGAATAGAAAAGTGGAGGTAGTAAATTCTCAAATTATGATTACTTGTGCATTTGACTGGAAGAGACTTCCTTTGCTTCACTACTTTGACCCAAACACAGAGTAGGAGCACTGGAGAGTGTGAGGAGTCCTATTTTCCTTCTCTTTGAATGCAAACCTTCTGTGGCCTAGCATGGTGGGGTGTTGCTCCTGAAAAGGATGTCCTACACAAATGAGTTGCTGTTGCAGAGTGTGTAATGGATTGAGCCTCAAAACTCCAGGATGTGCCTGCTGTAAAGAGCATCAGGAAGCAAACCAGAAATCGTAACTGCTGTTAATCTGGTTGATTCATATGATAGTGGGAGCAACTGGTCTGTTATGGAGATAAATATTACATAAAAATGGTATAGGATGGTGTGCTGGTTTGAGGNATAAATGATCACAGCTAAGATTTTAAAGAAGTTAAAGTTAGCTATAACTGAGAAACAACTAAGAAACAAAAATCTTTAGACATGCCAGTTAGAAAATATCAGCCCAAAGTTATAAATTTGGTTGGCATTGCTAAGCAACTGTAGACAATGTGGAAAGTGACATTAATAAGATGGGGTGTCCCAACTGGAGCTCTCTTAAAATTTCAGTGTACTTTCTGAGCTGACAACAGATACCCAGTCCATGACAACAGGCATGTGATGGTATAAAGCTTTTTATGACATCAGTTGTAAAGCCTCTCTTCTACTGTAGCCCTCAAAAAATGGAGATTTGCACACTAGAGGGGAGGCATACTGCAAAGGGAGTGTGTGGGGATGAATAGCAGCCACTGTCACAGATAGAATCTCCATAGCATGAAACTGTGGGTGCAGGAAATGTGTGGGTGCAGAAAATAGTAAATTCAGGGAGGTCCATAGCTCCTATGCAGACACAAGGTAGAGTTTCATATGGAGTGTAGGAAAGAAGAAAATGGTGAACTGCGTGTTCCTGGTGCAGGCTGGGTGCTCTAGCAGGGAACCAGACATGCTGGTATGTCCTTCCTTCATACTAGTTTGATGCTGGCATATTCTTTCTTCATACTATTTTGATGCTGGCATGTTCTTTCTTCATACTAGTTTGATGCTGGTATGTTCTTTCTTCCTACTAGTTTGATGCTGGTATGTCCTTCCTTCATATTATTTTGATGCTGGTATGTCCTTCCTTCATACTAGTTTGATGCTGGCATATTCTTTCTTCATAATATTTTGATGCTAGTATATTCTTTCTTCATACTACTTTGATGCTGGCATATTCTTTCTTCATACTATTTTGATGCTGGCATGTTCTTTCTTCATACTAGTTTGATGCTGGTATGTTCTTTCTTCATGCTAGTTTGTATGGTATGGAAAGGTCTAGGGTGCATTTTTGCAATGGTCTGTATTGTGTATTGGGCTGGTGTGACTCCAGGTTTGTGGACTTGAAATGCTCCTGGGGCCTCCCTTCTTTGGAAGACTTGAGAAGCCTTGTTTTGCTGTTTGCAAAGAATACCTGTATGCTGTATTCCAAACCTTCATAGCCATGTCAGTAACTGATTTGTAAGAAGTCTTTCAAGCCATTCTTGTCAAAGAGCTTCTATTGCAAAGGTCTCTATTAGAGGTGACAAACATTTTCACTTGGTAAAGGTGAGATAGAAACTGTAACGAGCAGGGCAGATTGAATTCTGGATTGTGATAACATGAACTATATTGGATGCTGTTGTGCATTTGTCATGACATTGTTGTGATGTTCTGTTTGTCTCAGCAACAACTCAGTGTGCAGAGGAAGAGGAATGCCAGTGTTGAAGGTGTTAGGGCAAAATATGCAATGAGGGCTTTTTTGGAAAGAAAAAAGGTCAAAAGAAATAGCTTTTCTGAATGAGTGTGAATATTTGCATTATTGTGCAGGAAATGGCAGTTTCCAGGTGAGATTTTACTAGTTATCCAAGACAAGTTTATTACATTACAGCTGGAGTTTTCTAGACACCCCAAGCAGGGTGTTGGTACATGGATGTCCCTTATCATCATTATCCACAGAGTGGGGCCAATTAATCTCAATGTTTTAAATTATCCGTTTACAACCTTGGGTATATCAGAACTTGGTATTGTGGTTCTTTAGCAGCTTGCATAGCCAATCTGTATTTACTCTCTGAATCCTCAGTATTTGATTTGAAGTCTTTTGATAGATTTAACTGATCATTCAGCCCACAAATGCTCTTTTCTGAAAAGAGCTCACTGCTCAATTAGCAGTACTGTCAACAACCTGCTGTCCTTCTGTACTTGAGGAAAGTCAAATAAATTGCATACAGAGTTTTGTTTTTGAGCTGAAGTTTGTTTTCTCTTCTCTTCCTCTTCTCTTCTCTTCTCTTCTCTTCTCTTCTCTTCTCTTCTCTTCTCTTCTCTTCTCTTCTCTTCTCTTCTCTTCTCTTCTCCTGATCTGTGTAAGTTTCTATTAATTTTGTGAAATAGCAATGCTGAACTGGTTCATTTAGCCAGGTATGTTTTAGGTGAAATCTTTTTGGTTTCATGAACTTTTCTGCATATGCAGTGACACTGGAACAGTCTGACCTGGCTGGAATAAAAAAGTTAACATCATGTTTCTGACAACAGCTGCTCATGAGCCACAACTTTACCTTTTTGCCAGCTCCAGCACAGATCAAACTCACATAAAATCACAGAATAACTCAGATTGTAAAGGACTTCACATCTTCAATGGGATTTTCAATTTGTCTAAGCTTCAATGAGAGTTCATCTCTTACTAGACTGCAGAGATCTGGGAGTTGAAGGAAAGGATGTTTTCATTTGTCCTGCTGTTCATGACATGAATTAGGGATTTGTGGTTTTCCTTTTGTCTTTATCCTAGAATTTTGAGTATGGCTGATAAAAGGAATAAAAGATTTTTGACATCCTGCAGGAACAGGAGGTAACAGGGATGCTAAAGTAAGAGGAAGTACGTAAGTATCCAGAGATGAGGTGGAGTCAAGAAATGAGAGATCTTGGGATTTGCTGGAAGGTGATATGTGGAGGAATGAAAGCTGGCTTTGGCACAGGGGAAAGCATAAGAAACTGTTCCTGGTGACAGAGAGAAAAGTGAAACAGGAGAAGAGGAAGACAATTGAAAGGGCCAAAGTGATGTGAGGGTGTTAGGGACATGGTGAGCTGCCTCTGCCCTGGAAGAAGGTGACCTCAGGGGACAAGCTGTTCCCCAGTCATAGAGAAAGGGTTGTGGGCTTCATGCAGCCCTGATGTTGTGGAGAAGGAGGAGCTGACTAGCTAGGAAATCACCATGGAGTAAGAGGTAGAAGCAAGGAGGAAGTTCTGGACTTTTGCAGAGAGCTCATTCTATGGAGTCAAGACCAACTTTAATCCCATATTTCTTATGGTAACTTCACTAATAATGCCAACTTCTCAGCACTGCAAGGTGAACCCAGATACATCAGATTCATTACATTGAATTTAGATCTTGGAATGCATATGAGTGCATCATGAGTGTATTACTCCCTGCTCCCAAAACTGGTGCCATATTTTGCTTGAATAGCACATATGACATTTTTACATAATGCAGCTTTCTTGTTCCAACCTTTCAGCTAAATACTGCAAAACACTGACAACAAGGAAATAGTTTTGCAAGGAAGCAGAAGTATTTTATGACAAAAGCAGCATTTGGAGTATCATTCTGGAAGAGCACAGACACTTTCTTTTCCCCCTGTCAGTCTCATTAAAGTCTCTGAGAGACTTTTTTGTACCATGTCTCGCTGTTGGAATACCTGTCTCCAAACAGCATTCTCTAGTGAAAAATCCAATTTAATCTCAAACAGGTTTATCAGTTCTGCACTACTTTTTTTCTCCTATTGGAAAATAAAATAAAAAGATTGCATGTCAACTTGACTACAAGGTGTAAAGCTTCTGAGCTCGCATTAATAAATTTATGCATCAATTACATGTTTGCACATTCATATATGTATAGCTGAAGGCAGCCTCTTTGTAGACTAAGGTTTATTTATGCTGCACAGAATACATCTTTCCACTTGCTAGCTTCCTTGAAAGGCAGATTTTTTTTTTTTTTTCCCAGAGATTGTCCAGGTTTCAGGTCTTCATGAAACTTCATTTCTTGTTCAGGGATAAGGAACCTGAGAAATTAATAAAACATCTGCCTGGAAATGCTGTATGCATTTATTTACTTTAAGTCAACTTTTAACTTATTTTTTTCACTGTAAGCTTCCATTGATGGAGAGGGTTTGTATGCACTTGTTCATGCTGTGCTTTCTACGAAGTAGGGTGGCTTTGAAGAGCCGAAAGGCAAAGGAAAGGTTTACAGAAGCCTTTTGTTTTAGATCTGCAATTCAGAAAATATTTAAACAGGGTTATTTGAAAATTGCTGCCTCCTGCTTCTTTCTGGGTTAAAGATGTAGACACCCGTGCCAAGTTGTTGGCATCCATGTGCAGCCAGCTCTGGGACTTCGATTTTGCTTAGCTGCCCTTGACCTGCATCACCTGGGACCTCACACACACCCTCCTCAGGTTGTTGATCTGAGGACTCTGCTTTCAGCCCTGAGCTGTACTGTAGGTGTGCCTGTCTCCAGTCCTGGATGGATTTTGGTCTATCACTTACTGTTTCCATGATGGCTGATTTTTTTTTTTTTTTTTTTAATGGTTATTTGGTTTTGCTGTTATGCCCAGATACACACAGCTGAGGGCTGGGTGAGGATGAGGTCTCTGGAGCAGCCAGTGACTCATTTTCCCTGTGGAGCAGCTGCTCCCTGCTGGTTGTACCCTGCTGGCCTCACACCACTGATTTGCCTGTGGCACCTTACTGCCTTCAAACAACATTATGCCAGCTCTGTGTGTTCACTTCTGTGTGCTGCAGAGGGCTGGAGGGGCTGCCTGCAGGAAAGGCCCTTTGTAGCTGCTCATGGCCTGGTTTGGGGACAACTCTGTCACCTCTAGAGAAGGGAGATCAACTCTCACAAGTATGAATTTCAGAAGGAAAAATAGTCTGGAAACAGAAACCCTATATCGTTTTTAAAGAGCAGCTGTGTAGTGGTACCCATAGGAGAGAGTGCTTACCTTGGCTATGAAATAATGCCCATAGCTAAAAAGCTTTTGGCACTGTAAATGATCACACATTTCATTTCAAGGTATTTTCTCTTTCCTTCGGGCAGTGTTGTACAGCTCTATTTCTCAAAACATGACACTATTTAATACTGCATCAAACACTTGAAAATAAAACTAATCAGAGAATAGTTTCAGTTGGAAAAGACCTCTAAGATTATTGAGTCCAACCATTGACCTGACAGCACCATGGCCATTAAACTGTGTCCCAACGTGCCATGCCCGCATGTTTTTTGAACACCTTCAGGAATAGTGTCAGTGCTGGCACCAGTGCTGTTTAACATCTTTGTCAGTGACATGGACAGAGGAATCAGTGCAGCCTCAGCAAGTGTGCAGATGGCACCAAGCTGTGTGGCACAGTTGACTTGCTAGAGGGCAGGGATCCATCCAGAGGGACCTGGACAGGCTGCAGAGGTGTGCCCAGGCCAACCTCATGACATTCAACAAGGCCAAGTGTAAGGTCCTGCA
>WBNM01020717.1:30089-71498 GCA_013399055.1 Ramphastos sulfuratus
ACTCCACCACCTCCCTGGGCAGCCTATTCCAATGTGTGACCACTCTTTCAGTGAAGAAGTTTTCTTCTGATATCTAATCTAAACTTTCTCTGGCACAATCTGAGGCCACTTTTTCTTCTTCTATCATTTTATACTAGGGAGAAGATCCCAACACCCATGTATTGGGTTTGGCTGAGCTGGAGTTCATTGTCCTCAGAGCATCAGCCACTGCTGACTCACGTTGAGGCAGCTGTCAATGAGTACCCTCAGGTCCTTTTTTTGCTGAGCAGCTTTCCAGCCACTCTGCCTCAAGCCTGGAGCATTGGTGGAGCTGTTGTGACCCAAGTCCAGGGCCTGGCATTTGGTTTTGCTAAGCCACGTAGAATTGCCCTCAGCCCATCGATCCAGCCTGTCCAGATCCCTCTGCAGACTTCCTGCCCTCCAGGAGATTTATGCTCCCTCTCAATCTACAAAATTAACTGGGGGTGCACTCAATCCCCTCATCCAGGTCACTGATAAAGACACTAAGTAAGGCTGTCCCTGACTAATGCAGCACTAAGAATGAAAAGTACTGCACAGGCAGGAAATATCAAGGGCCTCGCTTCTTCTGGAGCTGTTCACTGTGCTGTTATGTATCCTCTTGCATATTTTATGATGTACTGAGGCAGCACACTGCTAACATGTTTGATAAGGGCCAGGTTTATGAAGGGAAGAGGAATAGAGAAAAAACATGTTCTTGTAATAAATCTTGCCCCAAGAGCAAGTTGTTTTACCTTTAATCACCTGTTTGGAAGTGGATACAAAGCTTTATCTGGAGCAAGTGTAAAACCTCTGTGCTGTATGTTTACACTGACCCCTTCCCTTGCCACACACATTGCTGCTGATAGCCTCACTTCAGCTCTGCCTGCAGGCTTGCCCTCACTGGCCGTGCAGTGGCCACAGGCTGGGCCTCCCCACCTGCATGCTGGGAGCACAGTGGGGATGAAGCAGCCTTTGGGGATGAGGAGGCTGCTGTGAAGAGATGCTGGCCCTTCTGAAAGCTCTGGTAGGTGTGAGAGGGATGAACACTGGGAAGAGAACTAAGAATAGAAATTTTTCAACCCTAGTGGTGAATGTATCAGTGTTAGGAGAGGCCTAAAGTGCAAGATCAATATTTTTTCTGTCAGCTTTGCTGCTGGTGCCTGTCTGTTGATAGAGAAACTACAGCAGCTTGTGCTGACGCTTCCTCATATAGAGTGAATTACAGACTCACAGAATGGTTTAGGTTGGAAGTGACCTCAAAGATCATCTAGTTCCAACCCCCTGCCATAGGCAGGGACACCTCCCACTAGTACAGGTCACTCAAGACCTCATCCAACCTGGCCTTGAACACTTCCAGGGAGGGAGCAGCCACAACCTCCCTGGGCAACCTGTGCCAGTGTCTCACCACCCTCACTACAAAGAACTTCCTCCTAACATCCAGTTCAAATCTCCCTTCTGCCAGTTTAAACCCATTGCCCCTTGTCCTGTCATTACAGCAAGTGATGTATCAAGCAGTGATGTCTCCCATAAAGAGCTCCCATTAGCAGGCTGAGCCAAGAGCATAAGCAACAAAACCTAACCTAAGTAGTGATAAAAAATGCTTGCTAAGTCAGCCCAGGGCTAACCCAAGAATGTAGGCAGCTGTGTTCAGAGGTTAGGTTACAGCCTTGGTAGTCTGGATGGTGCTGGGTCTCCTGTGCTGAGCCCAGCTGCAATGGTGCTGTGGGACAGAAGCAACAGGAAAAATACTTTTGTGGGGTTTTGTAGCATGTGTCAGCACCTGGGATGGGCATCTTCATTGTGCAGGATGGGAAATTCCAGGTTGAGAGATGCATCTGACAATGCCACCCCAGCTTTTGATTGTGAGTGGCCATTTGAAATGGCAGCCTGGAGCTCTGCTGGAGATGCTGCTCTGTAGGTCGCATTTGCAGTCTGGGCAAATCTTATATGGCAGTTGCCAGGAATCAGAGCCTTCATTATGTTATTTTCACTTGCATATTAACTGATAATTAGCATTCTGTGTGACCATGTCTGCAACCTGGGATATACTCCACTTACTGAGAGTCCTTAGAAACACTGGTAGTCTTCCACTTCATAATCTGAGCTACATTTGAGGTGAAGTGATCTTTGCTTGCATTATAAATGTTTATTTCCTGCCTCTACTGTTTGTAAATTTAATTTATAATGATTTGCTGCTGGTTATTATCAAGTATAATGCACTCCTTTGTAGAAAATAATTAGAATAATGTATTAGGGTTAGTTGTGAGTCTTCTTGGTAATGTGCCTGTGGGCATGCCATTTCTCATTGGTTTTGATACAGAAGAAAAAGGGAGGCTAGAACAGCAATTCAGATGATCCAGGCAAAATATTCAACAAGACTTGGTTGAATCTTCAAATTATTTTTTAAACACTGTAGTAAAAGCATGATAGGTGATAGAGCTGTGCTGTTACATAGCACTGAAATCTGTGTAGTGCCTGGTTTGAGAAATTTTCCTACAAGCTTAAGCTGCAGAAAAGGCCATTTGAAATAAGTACTGGTGAGGGATAGACTTGCTGCAGTAACATCTTTGATTTTCACAGCTTTAATGGCAAATCTACTTCATTTGTTGCTGTAAATATTATATATGTTAAATGATCAGTGTTGGGGACTTCTGATGTAAGAGTTCTTGGCAGTTGTTTGAAGGTGATCTAAGCTTTTTTTTTTTTTTGGTGGGGGAAAAAAAAAGATCTGTATGATGAAAGAACACTGAGCAGGAAAGCATTTTATGTGATCCCTGAATAGCAGTAGTATTTTCATGCTAATGATATCTACCTGATTGCTAGATGTCACTGGAATAGGTTTGCTTTCTTTTGACACATACAGCAGAAGTGAAAGGAAGCCATTGATGTGGATGAGATCAGTGTGTTTAGCTGTCACATTTGACAAAGCCCAGCTGAGTCAAATGAGGGGCCTGAGTTCAAAGAGATGCATCTGTGTGCATCTACAGTCAACTCTGTGTATAAATCAGTGTCCATTTACTCCTCTGACCTTCACAGTCACCTGCAAACTTTAGATGATGATCCTGCACTCTGCTCTGCATGGGTAGATTAGAGGGAGAGACCTTACAGGAGCAGATCAGAAGCCACAAAGAGGACCCTTGCTATATTACACAGTAAACCTTAGTACCATTTCACAACCTTTCTCCTGGTAGTAAGTGTTTACTTGTCTGAAACTACACTTAAGTAGTAACCAGTAAAAAAAATTAAATATCTCACAGGCATTTGGCACCTTGTTTGGGTTTTCTTGCACTTATTTAGGTATTTGCTATGTTGATTTAAATAAAGCTACAGTTTCTTCTGCTCTTGCTCTCTCCGAAGGGTTGATATCTTTCTCTCTTTTAGCCTTATAAACATTTGGTATGTTGGGAAATGTATCCACTTCAGTGCTTAGGAACATCAAAAGAGATGTTGTGTTCGCATCAGTGATCAACACTGAGTATCAAGTAGTATTTGGGAAAGAATCTGGCATATCCCTCAGTGACTTATCTGGGAAGTGTGAATGGCATTTAATAAAACAGATTTTCCAGCAAACGACAGGCCAGAGCCTCGAAGCAAAAAGTACTTCTGCCCCGTGCCAATCATTCAGTTTCTTCCAGCTCAGTGATTTATACCATGTAAAATGTTCTTGTATTTAGAACTGGTCCACATGGCCCCGATGGTAAGGTGTCAAATCCCTCACTGAAGTAATATAATAAAAGAGAAAAACTTGAACACTAACCAGAGTTGGATTGCTCATCACTGCATAGCCTGTCTGCTTGCCTTCCTGCAATTATTGTCAGGTACTAAGAATTCCTTGATGAAATGTTACTTTAAATCTTCCTTAGAGAAATAAGAAAGGTAGGGTTTGTTTGTAGGGCTCTATGTGTGTGTGTGTGTGCAGGTGATAGTTTACTTCAAAGATGTATAAAGTAAAGTAGTTGTGCCATGGAAGTTAATTGCAAAGTTTACTTTGACTTAACTTGTCCAGAATTATTGCCTGAATACTTTGGCACAGAAAGCTTAAGTTTCTAGTTTGGTTACCTGTGTGGGGAAAGATGAATTGTTGGTCTGATGGGATTGTACAGCCATGGAAAAGTTCTCTTGGAAAATCAAACAAGCCATTGCTGTAGTAAAAGAGAAGTGATAATTTTTCTTATTGCAGTTTGATCTACTTGGGGCTTATCTTTCCTCTCTGGGATCCCTTCAAGTGAGATTTTGTCTCTAGCTTTATTCCCATACAAATCCACAGCCAATCCAAAGGCATCGCTTTCCCTTCCCTGCTCCCCTGTGCTTACCTTACTGTTAGCTCTTGAGTTTTAATTTCATTTCACTCAACACATTCTTCTTTATATTATTGCCAGTAACAATAGTCTCATTGCCTAGTGCACCTGCCAAGCTTAAAATTGTAGTGTAGACAAGATGCTTTTGAATTCTAATATTCACTGCACACTCTAAGAAGCACTAATATTCTATGTCCTCTTTACTTCAGCTAATGAAATTATAATAAAACCTTATACAACTTAAATTTTAATAAATTAGATATCCAGTAGCAAATATGTTCTTTTCTCTTTTCCCCCAGAATTGCTGTTCACAGGAGATACCATAAACTGCTACTTAGCTAAGTGGGAAACATGCTTTCCATTTTAACTTTCTTTTTGCCACAACCCTGAATGTAAATATTGTTCTAAACACCTTTTGAGAGTTTCAGTCACACTGCTAGCTACATCAGCATGCTCCATCACAGAGAATAGCACCTTATTCTTCCAAGGTTCTATCTTCTTTTCCACAGATCATATTAGTTTTCTGTGGAAAAGTAATGTTTGGCACAATATTGTGACATTAAGCAAGTTCAGTTGTGTTTTGCAGTTGTTAATTACCCCTACAAGGTGGATAAGAAGTCTGTGGGGAATTCCTTAAAAGAGAATTGCTTTGCCCTTGGGATGTGTATTACCATATGGAAAGCAGGCTTATGTTCTTAGTTAATTATCTTTGTTGTTTCAGTTCATTTAAAGGAAATGTAATAATTTGTTGGTTGTTAGTACCTGTGTATTTTAAAATGGGAAGCTGTTAGAATAATAAAGAACCCAAGGGTATGCTTACAGTACTCCAGAAAGACACTTTCAATTATTTTTTCCCAAGGCATTAATTTTTCTAAGCACAACTGACAAAAAATATTAAACAAAGGTGATATACAGCATCTTTGGGAAAGTGTCTTTCAGTATTACTCTTTTTTTTTTTTAGTTTTGTTTTTGTTTTGCAGATAGCTTAAAACCTTTTTGCTAATAATGATCACATTCCTATTTCTACTTTCTGCAAGACTGGAATTACACTGAATTTGATAGCTTTGAGCAACAAAATACCAAAGCAATAATTAAAAGTGGGTAAGGTGGTAGTACTTACTCTTGTCTCATGAAAATGTGAAGGTCATGGAAATAGGTGAGGGAAAAGCTCAGTATTATAATAAACAAATGGATATGATCCTTTTGAACAGATGAGAGCCTGGGATTATTCTATGTGGCTGGTGACAGGATACTGCTTCTCTCATGGTAAAACAGAGTTCTTTGCTTTATAAGGTGTTAGGAAGCTCTTTGTTGTTTGGAGGGCAGTGCACATCCTGCAGAGCTGTGTGGGCAGCCAGGGATTTGACTTCTCTAATAGGCTCACGTCTGTGGTCGGACCTCAGGCCACTCTTGTTTTGCTGCTCCTGCTGTAGTTATTGCTGCATAGTTCCATTAACTTTTGGCAATACTTGGAAAAGCTTTGGTTTCTATTCTTTAAGGTAAAATTAGGGCAATTTTTCCCTCTCAGTCAAAATAAAATTGCAGTTTATCATTATTTGTGATTTGTAGCTCTTGCTAGCCAAGTGTTTTTATCAAAGCTTATGAAAACAAAGGGTGAAATTGAAGAGGCTATTCCACTGATTTCGAGTAGTTGCTTTGGATTTACCTCCATGTGACCGAGAGCAAGAAGCATCAGCTAAATAAAAGAGCAATTATTTCCAATGCCCTCAGAAATTAGTAGGTGTACTGTGTTTCATTCTCTAAAAGAAAACAAAATCAGCTCTAAGCATTTCTGCCCCAAGCATTACCTTAGGAAATCATTAGGACTATCCAAAGTTGAAATCAAGAATGATTGGGAACTTTCTACACAGGTCCTCCATTTCTATAGGTACCTCACCTGGCACTGGGTTGCAACAGAAAGGATAAACCTCATTTAGGGGAGAAGGAATTGAACAGTTGGCACCTGCTGCTTACATGAACACAAGGAGTCCATGACTAAGATTTTATGAAATGGAAATAAAGACTGGAGGGGAATTAAGGAACCCCGTTCCTTCCTGTGTCACTGAACAGGTAAATTGGCACATGCACTCTTTACAACATAGCCAGCTCCCCTCTGCTGGGTACTGGAAGAACAAATAGACCCTTCTTTCAGTGTTCACAGGCATGATTAAACATGTTCAAATGTGTTCCCAAAGGAATTTCCTGGACTTGGAATGGATTTAATCTAAAAATCCATACTTAAAGCTCTCGTCAAAAATTGCGGTATTTTTTCCCTCCCTTTGCTACAGATAGCTTGCTACAGACATATATTTAAAGTTAGAGCAAATCAGAAAAATCAACCTAAGAGTGTCACCACCTTTGCTAACAAACCAGTCTTGTGTGTGTCCTGAGCCATATGTGCTGCCTTTGTCACCTCTAAGCTTGCTTTGCATTCCAGTTAGCCGCACAGATCCAGGATTGCACAAGCGTAATTGAGGGCAAGATTTGGTCAGGAGAATCTTGTCGCCGATGCTGCCTCTGCGGTGTGAACCAGAAAGAGCACAGCTTGACTTTCATATGCCTGAGGTTGAGTTTGCAGAAAGCTGAGCAAACTTGCTCTGGAAATGCCAGTCACTCCCCAGAGGAGAACTGTGATTTAATTTGGTGAAATGGTTGGTTCTGATGGCATTAACCAGCTCGGATCAGACAGTGTCTAAACCAGCACCTCCTTGCAGTCAGTAACTGTTGCCATTAGGAAGCTGTGCCCTGTGCCAAGGCCAGCAATGCCACTGTGAAATTCTAACTGACCTTTCTGTGGGGACACTTCCTTTCCACATTTGTATGGGCCTTGCCTAGTTAGAGTAAGGCTGAGGTGGGGTGAGTACAGGTGTTTCATCCCAGGTAGCAAAGCATCTGTGGCTAAAGAGGTTTTATTTTGTGTTTCTCCCCTTTGGTAATTTGTCACACCATGTTATTAATAACATTCAGAAGAAAAGAAAGCAAATACATATTCTGTGGAATGGAGATATTTCTGCTGTCTTTGGGGAAATGCTTTGGGGGGGTGTGGGTGTGGGAGTATAGATTGCATTTATGTACTTCACGTTCCCAAATCCACGGCTGCCTTATCAAACCAGGGTTTTGCTAGACTCATGGGCCAGGCATATGACCTCTGTATCTGAAAATAAATGCATCTGGTTCTGAGATATGGTTTTCATCTAGTCTTTTAATTAAATGCCTTTACACACCAAGAAGCATCCTGGCTTACGTTGTGAAGCTGTTACCTGCATGATTTTATTGCTGCTTGATTTCTGTAATATCTACTTTAAAAAAAAAAATCAATTGAATGCAGGATTATTTTATTCAAGCAATACAGAATTATGATTCTCACTTGTTATAAGCACTGGTTTGAGGTTGGTTGGTGGTCATTTTATAGTGCTTTCCAGATAAGGTGGCAAGAGATAAATATATCTTCTGAGCTGCTATTTTAAGCATCACAACTACAAATAAGAGTGACAGTAGCTTGCAGTTTAGGTCATTTAGTACATCCTAGGTTATGCATGATAAAACAAGCACAGGCTGAGGTTAGATATTGTCCTGCCTTTCTGACTTGAAGAGAGCAACCTGTTTTGGTGCTTAAACTTATCTAAATAGCTGTTAGCCATTGGTTTGGCTATCTTATAATCCTTTCTTCTCAGTTAGGAGAATGTAAATTTATGTTCGCAAATTATTTGACTTGTCATGTATAAATTTCCTGTCAGATGTTGTTTAGATTGACTAAGATGTCATTTGATCCATAATAACAGGGAGGAAGGAAGGGAGGGAGGGGGGAAGGAAGGAAGGGAGAGAGGGAGGGAGGAAGGAAGGGAGGGAGGGAGGAAAGAAGGGAGGGAAGGAGGGAAGGAGGAGGAAAGAAGGGAGGGGGGAAGTAGGGAAGGATGGAAGGAGGGAAGGAGGAGGAAAGAAGGTAGGGGGGAAGTAGGGAAGGAAGGAAGGAGGGAAGGAAGGAAAGAAGGACGGAAGGAAGGAAGAAAGGAAAAAATGCTAACAGCATGTTCATTTGAGTGCCGCCCCAACAGAATGGAATGGAAGATGGCTTGGGTTTACAGCCAGAAGTAGTGCAATAGGAATTTTATTTGTTCCACTATTTCATATTTCTCTCAAGCCAGTGACATGCCAAATGATGCCCAAGTGACAGTTCTGTAGTATAATGCTTCCCCAGAGCAACCTTCTGCCCAGCATGGCTATTGCTCCTAGATCTCTCCAGATCACTACTGCTGAAGTCAAATTTTGTGAAGTAGCCTGCTGGAGGCCCAGCTGTGGGCAGCTGAGGCTACAGGTTCAGAGTAGAAGGAATTAGTTTGAGGTGAAATATAGTCCTGAGCAGAGATGTAGCAGATGTTTGACTGGGCAGAAAGCTATCAATTGTATGCATGGACAACTTAAACATTTTAAATTGCCCAGAGAGAGTAAATAGGCAGTGGATAAGCCTGATTTTACCCTGCACAGAGAGACCAGGTCTGGCTAAGGGTTAAATGAGACTTGGAGCTCTTTGCACTGGCATCACCTGGAATCTCTTTGTCTGGTATTGGAGGCAGCAGACAGAAGAGGAGGCAATATAGCCTTTGTCAGCTTTGCTCACAGTTGAGTTCAAAGAGCGAGATGGAGAAAATAACCATTGTTCAGAGGCATCTGGCCATTCATCTGTGAGGACTGGAGCAGTGTGGGGATGTCCTTGCTGTGTGCTCAGCTGCCTCTGGCAGCCTGCAGGTTTTTCACTTTAGAGCAAAAAAATCACAGCAGCAGCTCCAGGAATTAACACTTGAAAAGTTGATTCTCCCCACCCCCAACTTATTTTCTCGATGGATTGTCTATAGGAGAGGGAGGATTTAGGACAAAAAGATTTATTGAAGATGTTAAGCTGTATCACTGAAAAATGGGCAGGAAAACACCTCAACAAGCTGTGTGAGGACCTCAAAGGCCATTTAGCTGGAGAGAAGCTGCAGGGTGTTCTGAGCATGGAGCACAGAGGAGCTGGAGAAATGCAATGCGTTAGACTTTAATGAGCATTACACAAGACCTTCCTAAAGTATTGATTAACCAGGCATCAGGGACTTTTGAACCTTAAATGCCTGCAAAAGCATGCAGGGTTTAAAAGACTCATCACTACTTCACAGAATAAGAATCAGGTTCTGCGTAAAATGACTGAATACGACAAAGTCTTTGGTACAGCTATTTTGGGCTACAAAGGGCCTTTGAGTGCTCAACAATAGCATTGGTGTTGGAAGCCCAAGAAGAAAGAACAGAAAAGCCATATATTCTGAACATCATCTACCTGACATTTATGCTTGGCTAGGAGAGAATGAAAAGATCCAGATAAAACCACACACACAAGATCCAGACACACACACAAAAAGTCGATATCTCGTTTACATCCTCACCTCCCATTTGGAGAGACTTTTTAGAAGTTAGGACCATGAGGAAGAAAAGATATCATTAACAGTACCTATGCCTAACATTTTCAGGCTTCAGTACTTCATGTTCTTGAGGCTGTGATCATTTCCATAGGCTGGTAGTACTTTACCAGTGGTGTGAATGTGCTCCAGTACTTCATGTTCTTAGGGCTGTGATGATTTTCATAGGCAGGTAGTACTTTACCAGTGGTGCAAATGCGATGCTATTGTGCTCCACTCTTCACCCAAGACAGCAGCCCTGAGTAGGTCCAACTGCTTACTGCAAGTCACCATGTCTGCTGATGACTGGATGTGTAAATTAGTTAAGGCAGACTCACTGAAGAGACCCTAGGAGAAAACAATTGTCAGGATTATAAGCGTAATATCCTTGGCATTTGGTGTGTTCCAAAAACTAACCACTTTTGGTTGTCTTCATTCTCAAAACTTGTAAAACCAATGGAGGTATAATCCAATAATTTAAAGTAAATTGTATGGATTTCTGAACTGCAAAATCCAGGAGCNATAGTCCCTCCCCAGCCTTCCTGTAGGCCTCCTTCAGATACTGGAAGGCTACTCTAAGGTCTCCTGGAAGCCTTCTCTTCTCCAGGATGCAGAGCCCCAATTCTTGTAGCCTGTCTTCATAGCAGAGCTTCTGCAGCCCTCTGAGCATCTTTGTGGCCTCCTCTGGACCTGCTCCAACACTTCCATGTCCTTCCTGTGCTGGGGGCTCCAGAACTGTACACACTTACATATATATATATAAGGTTTATATATATGTTTGTATATATTATACACACCATACTATATATATGTATAATATACACACCACACTTCAAAGGTGGAAAAAACTACGTTGGATGTACAAGAATTAAATGCTAATGAAGAAGTCTAGCAACTTGGCCAAAGAAGACAAGCATCAAAAATAGAGCAACATTATTTGAATTTCCAAACACTCTGGCGAACCAGTTGTGGGGTGTTTTTTGTTCACATGACACCTGTTCTACCTACAAATGCTCAAGTAGATGGAATAAGACTGAAGCTGAAAGGATCAAGTTCTGGAATAAAATTCTTCCATCATATAAAAAAAAAAAAAGAAAGAAAAAAAAAGAAGAAAGGGAAAAAACAAACAAACAAAAAAGAGCAATACTAAACTGTACTAAAGGCAACAAAAAATCTGAAGAAAGCAAAGTGAAATCAGCAGAACATGAACTTGTATCTGGCAGAGTGAAACACTGCAAGCCTTGCAGAACATGCTTACTTTAACAAAGAGATGTTGGTACAGGGATAATGACCTGGGATGAGCCCAATACTGCAATAAATGATGCTGGGATAAAGTGTGATTGAAGTCACAGTTTGCATGATTAGTATCCTTTTGATCTTTATATAAGCAACAAATTGTCCATTAGTGCAAATCTTGAGGTTATGTTTACTACTTCTCTACACTGAGGAAAATCTCATTGCTGGTTGAATCTGGTTGATCTGCTATTTCTCCACTGATTAATTTGGCCCAAGGTGATTATGTGTCTGATTAAAATGTAAGATTTTTTGCAAATACCTGCTATGTTATCAGGAAAAGAGGCATAATTTTGATTAATTAACAACTAAGCAAAAGCAATTAAAGTTTTTCGTTTTTTTTTTCCTTTCTTTCTCTTTCTTAACTCTCTGACTTCAGCACTTCACTTAGTTTTCAGGGCTTTACCTTTGGACAGTTTGCTTTACTGTGGGCAACTGCACAGAATGAGAATCATGGCTAGCCCAGCAGAGCATTAGCAAAACATGTCCATGCCTCCATGTGACTTGCAAATGTCTTTTTTTTTTCTGATGTGATTCACTAGGAAAGAGAGTGTAGCAGGAACAGCGTTGCTAATGTTGGAGTGTACTTGCAATTAACAGCTTTTACAGCTAACTTACATCCTTACCTCTCTGTGACATTTAAGCACTCACAGAAGGCACTTTTTTCTCTTGGTATATTCTAACGTGAATGTTATCCTTTAATTGTAAGCAAGCAGAAGTGAATTACTAGTGGCAGAGAAACTTGCTGCAGCAAACAAAAAAAAGGAATATGTATTCAAAAGGTTTCACTTAACAAGGCTTGTTCATCTTTGTACCAGACCTCCTACGTTTCAGCCGTGCTCACTTTCTCCTGGGAGCTTTTGAATCCGTTGTCAGTCTGTAAAATTACAAAGAAGAGTGAGTTAAAACCTATGTAGATGCTAGAAATTTCCTATTATAAATCATCTCTGCCTCAGTAGATTATCTGCATATCCATCCATTGCCAAATGTTCTGAAACCTTTTCATCCTGTCACAATTTTCTTCTCATACTTCTTTAGTGCATTTAACAATTGGGAAGTTTGCCTGAATAGTGCTGCATAAGAGAAGGTAAATTCTTGTAGAGGAGATGGAGAAAAGGTGCAGCAAGCAAAGTATGACAATGTATGTAATGTTGATTTGAAGATTCCATTCCTGCCTAAATAAACAAATGGCTACATAGAGATAGTGAACAGGACATTTTACCAGATGATTACATTATTATAATAGTCAAAGAATAAAGACTCTCTTACTCTGTTACTCTTCCACACATTTAAGTCTGTCAAATTTCACTTCAATGAGATGGTATTTGGGAAGAGGTATGTATGGGAATATGTCAGTTATTAAAGGCCAGATCCTGCAACAGGCTCCAGGATTAGTCTTGTAATTTGTTAGAACAAGACAAAGCTTTTCCTTTCTTCTGAGGGGAGGCTGAGGGAGCTGAGGGTGTTCAGCCTGCAGAAGAGGAGACTTAGAGGGGAACCTTATCACTCTCTACAACTACCCAAAGGGAAGTTGTAGCCAGGTGGGGGTCAGGCTCTTCTCCCAGGCAACTTGTGACAGGACAAGAGGGCATGGTCTGAAGCTGCACCAGGGAAGGTTTAGGTTGGCCATTAGGAGCCACTTCCTCATGGAAAGGATGATTAGGCACTGAAATGGGCTGCCCAGGGAGGTGGTGGAGTCACCATCCCTGGAGGGCTTTAAGAAAAGATTGGATGTGGCACTTGGTGGCATGGTTTAGCTGATGTGGTGGTGTTAGGTTATAGGCTGGACTTGGTGATCTCAGAGGTCTTTTTCAGACTTGGTGACTCTGATTCTTGTTTTGCAAGAAGCAGTAACAGAGCAGCTCAGCAATCATTTTCCATTAAGTACAAGTCTGGATTAGTTATAGCATATAACAGGGTGTAGAAACAAGTAAAATTCTGTAGAGGTAAGAAATTAAAACACCAGACCTTTACTGGATTCTGTTTATGAGGATGATTTCTAAGCAGCCAGAACAGTAAACCTTCCAGTAAACCACCTTCTGGGACTTGTGCTGCCAGTATTTTAACAAGGACTAGACTCTCATAATAAGGTGGGGGGAAAAAAAAAAAAATAAAGTCCTATTAATATTACATTTCAGGGGAGAGGAACAGGTAGGTGGTCAGGTATTGATTCAGTTATTTTCCTAATTAAAAATTATTGCAAATAACTACAGATGAGGAAAGGGGCAGCAGAAGTACCCTCTGTGGAAAATAGGGACACTTGGCACATGATACAGGTGTTGAATGTACCTAGGATGCTACATGGCATTCATACAGTCTGACCTATGCCCTGCTTATGTCAGGGTGAAATTCTTGGGGACAGGGTGGGGGAGAAGCCATTCTGTTTGTTCTTAATTTACAACAAAGTAATTATGGATCTACAGAAGTATTTTCAGATCAGTAAGTAAAAGCATCATTATGACAGCCTGGACACACAGCTAATTTGGGTAGTGGTTCTTTCAGATGCACACTCAGAAAATGTCTGCCAGGACTTAATTCAACAAAAGATACCAGTCAGTCATTACAGGATCACAGATGTTAGGGGTTGGAAGGGACATCCAGAGATCGAGTCCAACCCCTCTTCCAGAGCAGGACCATAGAGTTAGCACAGGTCACACAGGAATTCATCCAGACAGGGCTGGAAAGTCTCCAGAGAAGGAGACTCCACAACCTCTCTGGGGAGCCTGTGCCAGTGCTGCATCACCCTTACAGTAAAAAAGTTCCTCTTTGTGTTGAGGTGGAACTTCCTGTGCTGTAGTTCATACCCATTGCCCCTTCTCCTATCACAGAGCACAACTGAGAAGAGTTTGTCCCCTCCCTCTTGACACCCAGCCCTCAGATGTTCATAAACGTTGATTGAAGATGACTCATTTGTGTGTTTTAATCTACTGGGATATTAAAAGCAGTAGTATTTCCTAGTGATCAGGCAGTTAGTGGTCCTTTCTCACAGTATGTTTGATTTTGTTTGAGTAGGGTTAACAGGGTAGCAAAATTCTGTTCCTGCTGCTCAGGCTTTGTAGGGAGTTTGTAGTATTTCAGTTGTGGAGATGTTCTAACTTAAGCGTGCTTGTTTCTGTCTCAGAGGTGCCATTAGGTACATACAAACACCTGAAATATACATCTTGGATGGGTTAAAGTGTGCTTTCAGTGAACCTTAGTGGGTTTGGTACATCACTTCAGTGTAGTTTTTCTTGTGCAGAAATCTAATTCAAAGCCCACTGGTGTTAGCAAAAAGTTATTCTGCGCCAGTGAGATGTGAGCTGTGTATGTATGGAGAAGCGATTCCTGTTTGCACATCAAAGAAGTGCGAGCAGGTCGTGTACCATGTGAATTATGAGGTCTTGGCCCTGTTCACAATCAGATCTGCTATTGTTGTGGTCTTTTGCATGAGTAAAAGCAGTACCTGGCACCTGTGCACAGCACAAATGGCAGGTAGCCTGTGGGCACACGGGTTTGCTGCAGAAGGAGAAGATATTTTCTGCTTGTTTTCAGTTCTTGTTTACTGTAGCATGCTTGAGGCACCGTTTCTACCTCTAGGTGTCCATTTTCTGTGCTGCTGGCATATAACATGGCAGCTCTGCCAGAACATGCCTGATTTGTCTTGGGACATAGTAGTTATTTTCTTATCAAAAGATAATTCATGTGTATTATTAAGACAATGGATTTGACTTTTCAATGAGTTTATGTCTTTAAGAATAGTTTTCAGAGAATGAGTCAGCCATATGTTAAATCAAATTTAAAATCCATTATGAAACACTGAATCATACTTTATATCTCTGTAATGATAATAAATGATCATCTCTCCCGTGTTCCCCTCATTTGTACTACTACTCATCAATCTTGCTAATATCACAAAGATTTATTAAATGAATAATCTTCAAACTATAGCTGTTTTAATATTAATAGCTCCATTTTATGTTGTTTCTCTTACGATAATTCCATTTGTGTTTAAGCATGCTGACTTTAAAAAGTAATAATCCTTTTTATAGTGAAATTTAATGAATAGAAAACCAGTAAATCAATAATGAAGTCCTCCTTAATGAGATTTTGTAATTATACCAATACATTATAGAATACAGTAAATTTCTGAATGCCCTTCATATATAAGAAATTCATGGAAGTAACGACAGAATGAAAGCTGAGGTGGTACTTAAGGGGAAGAGGTATTTGAAATACCATTGTGCATACTTGCAGCTGAATAAATATATTCAGTGGATGTTTAGAACTCTCCCAAGGCTGTTGTGTGATGAGATGTGGTGTGTGATGAGATGTGGTGTGTGATGAGATGTGGTGGGATAAGATGGCTCAAGTCACTGTAACGTAAAACCTCTTTATTTTAGATACATACTGAATGTTTCAGCTCTCCTGTTAACACAGAAGTCCTGGTTGCATTTGGGTTGTATCTGACCTGTCTTAATTTTTGTTCCCCAAGTGCATTTGAGATGACTTGTTATATTTCCATGCAGACTGATAGTAACACTACAATCTCTTTGTAATTGTGCTGCCAGGTGATGAGAGTGCTGGTGGAGCTTGTTTGTGCAACACCTGTAGCTCAAGCCCATCTGACCCAAGGCTCCCTGCTGAATGGTGAGAAATAGCTGCAGCACTCTGAAAAGAGAGTGAATGATCTGCTCTGTATATTAACTACACAGATGAGTAGTGTGTTAAGCTCTCGCATGGTTAGTATAGTTTCTCATTTTACATAAATAACTTGGGTTTCATGTCAAAATTGTAGTTTGTTTGTTTGTTTTTTTAATGAACAATTCTAGTTCCAAGCTAGAGAGCTGGAGTTCACCCAGGTGAATTAGGTGAACTGATAAGCCCAGGTGGTCCAGGGCATTTTCTTTTTTGACAAAATAAATAGGTTTGAGTAAATGAAAAGTGGGTCTGCTAGTTATATTTGATAGTAGAATTCCTGGGCTCTGGGACAGTGGGAAGCCAAATCTGCTTTTCCCTTGGGTGCCTGATATGCAAGGGCCATCACACTGACCTCAACCTTGAACTTCTCTCGTTAATAACCAAATAAAATCCATAGGGCTCAAACTTACTTCTTGGGCTCACTGCTGGTGCAGATGCAGAGAACTATTATTAGAGGTGTGGTTGGCAGATCAGAAGTGCAGTTTGCTGTCTTGCCTGAGGTTCTTGTTAAGCTCTTGGCATGGTTGCAGTGAGTTGTGCTCACTGACAGCTACTTATCCTTCCAGCTTCAATATTGTTGCTGTGTTGCAGTTTCTGAAGTGTCTGGTCTGGAAGGCCTGTGAACAATGTGTTTCGATAATCCAGCTGAGATGTAATGAAAGCATGAATGATAGCCTAGCTCCCTCCTGAGACAGCCTGACTTGTAGCCATACTTACTACCCTCTGCAGATGTAGAAGTTTTTGTCATATAGCTAAACCGATAATCAAAAGATGGGCTGATGTCAGAAATGACCTCCAGGTCATGAACCTGCAAACCAGATACTCTGAAACTTCCTTTTAAAGGAGCTGCATAGGATGAAGTACAATTGAAAAGGTATCAGGCATCAACCGAAACAAGCTCAATATTCCTTAAATCTAATTGCAGGGCATGTTTTTCTGATACCCACAGCTAAACGTCATTTAGGTGTCTCATCATACAGGAAATTACTTCCCTTGGGTCACCTGTTATAGGAAAATAAGCTGTGGCCTTATCAGTATAACAATGGTTTCAAATTATACCTCTCAGTCATCGTTCCTAATAAAACCCTAGCAGTACACAGCAGACACCTATGAATTTAGGTCTGAAGGTCTCCGTAGCAGATTCCTGGAGAAAAAGAAAAGAAAAAAAACCCCAAAAGAGAAAACTCTCATTCTGCTTTTGCCAGTGAAAACACCAGAAAGGCAGCATGCAATGGGGTGGTGCTCTATGCATGGAGTTTGGAATGCGTGATGAGAGTAAGAAACTGGGCAAGAGACTTGAGACTGAGGTTCAATTCCCTGATCTGTTGTAGGCTGCTTAACTCATAAAGCCTATGCCACTATTTACTTAGAATCACAGAATCACAGAATCAGTCAGGGTTGGAAGGGACCACAAGGATCATCTAGTTCCAACCCACCCTGGGCAGGGACACCTTACATTAGAACAGGCTGTCTAGAGCCTCATCCAGCCCAGCCTTAAATATCTAGAGGGATGGGGCCTCGACCACCTTCCTGGGCAACCCATTCCAGAGTCTCACCACCCTCATAGTGAAGAACTTCTTCCTAACATCCAGTCTGAATCTACCTATTTCTAGCTTTGTTCCATTCCCCCTAGGCCTATCATTACCTGACATCCTAAAAAGTCCCTCCCCAGCTTTCTTGTAGCCCCCCTTAAGATACTGAGAGGCCACAATAAGGTCACCTGGGAGCCTTCTCCTCTCCAGACTCAACAGCCCCAACTCCCTCAGGCTCTCCTCACAGCAGAGGTGCTCCAGCCCTCTGATCATCCTCATGGCCCTTCTCTGGACACCTTCCAGCACATCCACATCTCTCTTGTAACAGTGGCTCCAGAACTGGGTGCAGTACTCCAGGTGGGGTCTCACCAGTGTGGAGTAGAAGGGGAGGATCAATTCCCTTGCCCTGCTGGCCACACTACTCTTAGTGCAGCCCAGGATCTGGTTGACTTTCTGGGCTGTAAGAGCACACTGACAGCTCATATTGAGCTTCTTGTCCAGCAGCCCCCCCAAGTTGCTGGTCTTCTTTTTCAATTGAGATTTTAATGAGCACATAACACCAGCCACAGCGTGGCTTTTACTGTGGCTGATGTTTTCCACATCTACCATTGATAAAAGATAAAAATAATTCCTTACCACGTTAGTCTTGTTGGTGTAGCTTTATGCACTTTCCAGATAAAAATGTCATCATAAAAATAGGCATTTTTTTCCCCTTAAAAAGGTTTATATCTTAGTTCTGCTGTCACTACATTATTTGGCTCTGAGGTTTAACTGACCAGCCGAATCCCTAAGAACTGGGACAATGAGATTATGGTATCACAGGAGTAAATGTGTGATATCTGTTGGGTGTTTGTGGGGGTTTTTTTGTAAAGCAAAATCTAATGGAGCATTTTGTGTATGTGACCTTACAGGAAGCATAGTGAACAATGACTGCCAGTTTCTGAAAGCTGAAAAGCTGCTTCCTTCCTACCAAAAGGAATTTAGCAGCATATAAATTCCCTCAAGCTGCTGCACTGTATACCCAAGCATTAAAGCTCCTCACTTGGTCTTTCCATTAGTCTCCCAAGCATCTCTAACTTTGTGAAATCAGACATTTTAGATGACTTCAGCCTCTAGGGCTCTCATATTTTAAGAAATAATCTTCTCCTGCTGGACTTCAGAACTACCTATTGAAAAATCTCATTCATTTAGCTCAGTATGTATTAAAATTTGGCAATTAATTATCTGCAGTTCTAATCCAGTGAGTTTGTGCAATTAACATCTGGGATTCAGCACATCCTTTTGCTGACTTTTTAATTTAAGGACTCGGAGACAGTAGATCCCCTCTAGGACAGCTGAAATAAGTGAAATCTAACCTATATTTGGAATTCCTAATCCATTTCATGTCTTAGAACCCATCCCGTTACTTACTGGCTCTCTGGCACCTCCTCCTTAGCAGCTGTGGCTTTTGCTCCTGGCATTTTCATGTGTGGCAGCAAATTTGTGTGAGCTGAAGTGGTCAAAGGGAGACAAAAAAAGTGGAAATGGGGATTTGTAGGCTCTGTTCTCTGCTTCTTTCAATAGTCAGGAGGTGACATTGGGTTTTTTTGTCCTTTTGTAAAATAATCTGAATGTTATTTGTGTCCCTGGTGTGATGGATTTAATTAATAAACAAACTTATCCTGAAAAACCTGTTAAAGGATACTATGAAGGTGGCAGAGACTCCTGACTACTAAAGTTAGCTAAGGTCTTTCTTCAGCGTGCTTGTGGGGCTTAGTTATGTATACATCTAGTAATTGGGCCATTTCTTTTTAAAGAGAGAAGGAAAAAAGAGACCAGTATTGGAAAATGCATCTCATTATTTGCTTCATAACAGAAGAGAAAATGATGAAAGTAACTTCCTTCCTGAAAGCACTATTCTAGAAATCACTGAAAAGGCCTGAGCAGTCAAGCACTCAGCCATGCCTTATCCTGCTAAGGGAGCATACTCCTGTCCCTTCACATCTTTTAAAGGCAAGAGCACTGCTCAGGACACAGTCCTATTTCTTCATTACCAACCCCTCACCTTCTACCTTAAGTATATTGACCTAAGAACAGACATTTGTCTTTCATTCACCTAGATGGGAATCGTACCCATAATGCTTAAGGTGCAGCTGACTGCCCCATGATGCCCACAATCCATATATCTCTTGCTCTTCAGCTGTGGTGGAATGTACAACAACAAAGTGTCATACACAAAATGACACAGCTGTGTCCTCTTAGGACGGGTCACTGTGGATGACTTTGGGGTTCTCAGAGTGAGATCTTTTAACAGTTTACCTAATTTTTCAGTGTACTGTGTATTTCTTTTGGGAAAGAAGTTGTTTGGTAATGTGTATTTGTAGAGAAGCACAAATTACTGCTTAGCATCAAGTACACTATTTTGTGGGGTTTGGGGATTTTTAATCCTTGGCTATGTTGCCCTTTCACTATTTCTTGCATACTACAGCTGTTTTTCTGCAGGACTGAGCATTTGGGATGGACTTAAGGCAAACTATTTGCGAGAGAACTGGCAAGATTCTCTGTACCTTTTCCTTCTCTTGCCTGAACACTGTGGGAAGCCCTTGTCAGAATATGTAAAGGCATAACTCAATTGGCCTTCCCATCACTTGTGTATGTGCCACAGGATGGAATATAGAAAATCTAAAATAGGGGAACATCATACAGACATTCATCATACTCCATCTGGAGTACTGTGTGCAGTTCTGGAGCCCCCAGCACAAGAAGGACATGGAACTGTTGGAGCGGGTCCAGAGGAGGCCATGAAGATGCTCAGAGGGCTGCAGCAGCTTTGCTCTGAGGACAGGCTACAAGNCAGTGATTTACAGGAGTGTATGGAGAAGTGAGAATTTTCTGCATTAAATATTTAAGAGTTAAGAGGCAAATTGTCTTTTGTCTGCGTGGCTGCAGGCATGTGGGTTGTGCAAGGGAAGATGAACTCCAGTGGCTTTATCTCTGAGGTTTTGCAGTGCAACGTTTCCTGTGACTCATCTACATCAGCAAAAAGCCAGAGCTTCCTTCAGCCACTGTAAAAGGAGTTGACTGGGTGACTGACTGAGCTGCAATGTCCACCATACAGGCCACAGGTGGGCTCTAGACTCCCCTGTGCTCAGCACTGCCCCATGTAATGCATCTTTGAAAAGCAGGATTGGTGCCGATAAAACCGAAAACCTTTACAGGAGACAGTAGAAATCTTCCTATCAGAGATGAGTGCTTCTATGAAGCACTCACAGAGACGTAGCCTCCTTGTAATGACCTAAAGAATGCTGTCATCTGGCTCATTGCTTGTTAGGTTTATTTTGTCTTTCACCTTTGTATTTTAATTAGCTCTTTTTTCTTTTTTCTTCTCTTGTGCTTTAGCTTACAGGCCATGAGAGATGCATTTTATTTCAGTATTTGCAACGTCATGTTATGCATACAAATATCACTTTGGTAGATAACATCTATTCAGCAGTTGTAGGTGTGTGACCCATTTTCTCATCTTAGTCTGTTTGAAGCAAATGGATGTATGTAAAGTGATCAAGCAAACGGCAATATCCAATTAGAAAGGCTGATGTATTTCAAACCCAGAAGCTTAAACTGAAGGACCTAAGGAGTAGCAATCCATGTTCCCTTTGTTGGCCCAGTTATGCTACTTTTGAAGTGTGCTGCATAAAGGAAAACCTGCCCTTTAAGAAAGGGCTCAGTGATGGAGGTGTAGCAGCTCCTGCTTTTGCATAGCTGCATGTTATCAAGGACTGTTTGAAAGGTGCAGTTGCTAAAGGCTAGAAAAGGAGGAGTTGGCTGAAAAACATTTGCCTTGGGATTTAAGATTGAAACCTCCAGATTTATAGCATGCTAAACGTAGCATCTAACCTAGTCCCTCGCTTTAACTATCTATGCAGTGGCAGTGTGATAATATAAGCAGTTTTTCTTCACCCTTTCCCAAGACATTAGTGTTTGTAAGCCACCTTTAGCGTTTACTTTGTTTGGACTACAGAGAGAAACAGAGGGAGCTTGAACTGAGGTCAAGAGCAAAGCCCATCAGCATCCATTTTGATAATGGGACCTACATTGAAGGAAGGAATGCTTAGCTTGTAAAAGAAAGTATTTAATGCAGCTTTGAGTTCCTGTAGAGGAAAGCAATGGTTTCCATAGCATCACCAGGAATGCCTGTCTGAATGTGGAAGAGGATGTTTAACTCTAGACTCAGGGTTCATCTGGTTTAGCAGCAGGCACAGAGCTCAATCCAGAATGCTTTCTCCAAGACCGGTGGACAGAGGCACTTCCACAGGACAAAAGGGTCTCTTAACACACTAATGAGGGATCTTCTTTTAGGTGTGTGATTGCAGAGATGGATTGTGCAGTGTTATGAGCATATAAATCAACTCAGATACATACAATGCTACAGTGTCTTTGACACCTGCTCCTTCCCCGGCAGCCTGACTGCTGAAGTCCTTTGCTTTGTGGTTTTACTAAAAAGGTGCACAGTTCATTTCACTTGGGCTATGGTTTCACATTTAGTGGCAGCTTAATGATTTCTGTCCTTGATGTTCCCCTGTCTCGTGCTCTCAAGTCCATGCCACCCATTGTTCTATGGTGGCACAGCATGGTGATGTGGATCAAGGGGCTTCCCTGGCAGACTACAACCCATCATGTAGATCACCAATGTCACAAATACAGAGACAAAATGCTCAGGAGATCTTAAATAAAGCACTCTTAAGAAGTACAACCACGTGAGCAAAGAGATGATGAACCTCTCTGCAACGGGAGGTGCAGGTGGAGAAATTGATTTCCAGGGTGAGCTGGCAGGCTGCTGGCAGATTTGACAGCAGAGCTTTGGTGCACAGCAGAATCTTCCTTCCTCCAGTAACAGGAATACACAAGTTTGTGTTTTTATCATCTTTGGCATTAGCAGTCTGCATGAATAGTTCTGGTTATTTTCTTAGCACTTCCGCTCATGTTCTGCAGAACTTTGCAAATGGATTGGGATATCTTTTCAATTTAAAATGACTTGTTCTCAGTAAATCTCTGCTCAAAGGCATGTTGCAAGTGCTAGTTAATCTAACATTTCCTTCTGGCTAGCATGTTTTAATTATAAAATGCAGAGCTCTAGAAGATGGCTTAAAATAACTGATTAAAAGATATTTCTGTGTTGTAGCTGCCACTAGACAAGCAGCAGGGCAAAGTTTGAAGTGCCACATCCTCTAATGTTCTGCCTAAACTGATCACAAATGTAGATATAAAAGGTCACATAAGGTTTGACCTTTTGCAGTTCTAAATGCAAGAACCAACACCCACATGCCATTGTTCTGAACTTTTTGGTGAAAGTTTGTTTTGTTAGCAAGCTACAGGTTAGCCCAACAGGGCTGCATCTGATTGCAGCAAGCACTTGACGGCCAGATCCAGTATTGCTGGGAATGTGAAGTGCTGAGGAACAAGCAGACTTCAAAATACATAGAGAATAGCATCATGTATGGGTGCTTTAAGGAGTAAGCACCAGCCTGGAAAGCAGTGCTATAGACACAAGCAGAAAAAAACCTTTTTTTTGGAGGTGCAACAAAGTATTTCAGATTATACTTTCTTTTTAATTTATTTTATTTTTTTCTTTTTCTATTGCCTGCATATGGTATGAACTCAGAATCACAGAAACATACAGGTTGGCAAAGCCCCTCAGAATCACTGAGTCCAACCTATAACCCTACTCTATGAGATTCACCTTAAACCATATCCCCAAACATCACATCTAANGATCTAACTCATGCAGATTGCTGCAGTATGCAGCACAGAGGATGCAGCGTTGGCTGGACCATGGGTAAATGTGAGACTCACCAATGCACCGAAGGCACACAGCTTGCAAATCTTTTGCCAAACACTTTGGTTTGTTGGGGTTTTGGTGGTTTGTTGGGTTTGGGGTTCTGTATTTAGTTGGTTGTTTGGTTGGTTTGCTTTGTTGTTGGAGGGTTTGGTTTTTAATGTTTTGGGGGAGGAGGAGTGGTAGCAGTATGTGCACTCAACACAGTGAGACCCTTTTTAAATTAAGGTGTTTTTGGGATGTTTGGAAATCTGCAGAACAGCAATAGTGAATATTTTTTTTCATTTTGTGGCTGGGTTTGCTAAGTCCTGCCAGTAGCAGAGGCATGAGGAGCCTCTAGGAAATGACCACTGTTGGTAACTTTGCTCCTTTCAAATTGCTTGTGTTAGGGTTCAAGCCTAAGGTCCAGAATGGTATCCCTCTAGGTCCACTGAAGGAGTACATGCTGCAGAGCCCAGCTGCAGGCCCTTCTGACACAGGAGGAGGTAGCAGGTCGCTGAACCACCTAGAGGGAGAGGGAGGAAAAGAGAGGAGGTCATGGTGTACCCACATTGATACACGTGGATATGTGATATGCATGCATGTGTTCCTACAAATAACAAATTGATCTCTTGCTGAGATTTACTCTCTGACCCTTCATATAAAAGTCATCATTTAGTTAGTATTTTCCTCTCAGTGGAAAATCTTAGACTTGTGGGTTTTTTTTTTAATATATACTTTTTAATTTATCAAGTAAATATATAAATAGCTGGAGCAGATATATTATTAATGCAGAACACTCATTGTGTAAGTCACTGAAAGTCACAGATGTGTCATAAAAATAGATGGCAATCAATAATCACAGGAAAAAGTTATTTGTTTCTTGCAAAGCTGCAGCTATAAACTCTTCCTGCCAGTGGGAATCTTTCTGCCAAAGCCTGGCATAGGTAATTCAAAACAGACAGTATCATTCACAGCTCTAAAGAAATCGACTTGAAGAAGCAGACTTTACAGTAAACACAGCACTGTCCTGTGTTGCAGAATAGAGCTATTTAAAAACAAGCCAGGAAAAGCTGATTGGGCTCTGAGAGTCATGTTTGTCTATATGGAACTGAATATTACCTCTGCATAATGTGTGTACATCTTTTGCCTATTGTTGTAATTATTCTGCTCATATAAATATAGGTCATGTAGGACACAGAAGAGAATTCATTAGAGGTTGCTTATTGCTGTAAAGCCAGAATCTCTTCAAGCAATCTTGGAAGTCAGGAGGTGTGCATAGTGTTTAAGTTATTCTGTGACTGCAGCATTTGGTAACTTGAATACTACTCAGAAACCACATCTGTGTGAGAGTCATTTCACTTTAATTACAGAGAAGAGTCAGTGCTACAGCCCTGGACTCATGTCCTTGCCCTGGATTTATTCCCTTCCTGTGCTCATGGACCCATCTGCAGATTTGAAACTGTCCATCTTGTGATTTTTCCCTTTTTTCTCAGTCCCAGTGCCTTAGTCCGCTTGCTGTGATGATAGGACTCTTATAAATAGATTAACTAAATACGGGTTTGAGCATATAGGCTTGATTCAGTTAATGACTTTGATTCTTCTCCAGTAGCTCTGTTGTTTTGGGTCAGTGTGTCTGATTCTTAATGAGTTCTTTTGTAAAGAAAAAGGAGCTTGGGTTTGAGGTGTGTACCAGGACTCATGCAGAAAAGCTGTGCAGGAGACCTCCATGGAGAAGCTGCATGCACAGCAGACATGTGCTGGGTTGGGATATCAATTGGGACAGACTTCAGCACGATATCAATTGGGACAGACTTCAGCAGTCTACCCTACCTGTGCCAATCCTACCAGGAGAAGCAGGATTTTGCCACTTTCCACTACCCTGCATAGGTTATTCCCATGTGTAGCTGTATGCAATCTTCCAGAGCATGCCCAGCCAGGACTTTTGGGTTTGACCCAGTCTAATTTTTTGCCAAACAAGAAATGTTGGCACGTAACTGCCACCTTGTTTTCATAGGCATACAGTTCTTGTGCCTTATGAATTGTGATGTATGAAAATGAAAAAAAAAAAACCCAAAACAAACCACGTTTGTGATGTGCTTTTGGCATCTTATTTCTTTTCACAAATCTCTTATTACATTTTGACAAGTGTCTGACACAAGGAGCTGTCAATACTGTGATTTAACCTTGGTATGTCACCTCCAATTTCAGTACCTAGGACTGTGAAACAATAGATCTGATCTGCTGAAATTTCAATAAGGTTGCATTTAATTTTATTTTTCTTGAAGAGGTGCTCTGTGTTGGAGTTTTTAATTTATTTTTTTTTCCTGGTGCTCAGGATAGAAGCCAAATTCGTTCATGTTTTCTTGATGTGTAAGTTATCTTTTGAGAGAGTTGTTCTTCAAAAAGTCAGCTCAGACCAGCCTGTCATCTTGCAGAGGATTCAGTAGAAGAGGTAGTTGCTTTGTTACCTCCTTATGTGATGGTAATTTAATTTGTTATAAGTATATAGGCTGTTAATGCCAAAACAATGTTAGAGAATGTTACATGGATATAAGTGAAGCAATGCAAACAATTTTGGTTTGTTTTGTTTTTTTTTTTCTTGATCATGTAATTCCTGAGAAGTCTTGAGTGAGTCAACTCCAATCTACTTTGGCCCTGTTATTTTGTTTTATTTTGTCCAATTACCAGAAATTGTGATTAACAGGTTGGACGAGGCCTTGAGTAACCTGTGCTAGTGGGAGGTGTCCCTGCCTATGGCAGGAGGTGGGAACTAGATGATCCTTGAGGTCTCCTTCCAACCTTACCATTCTATGATTCTCTGATTCTATATATACATCTTGTTCTTGTTCTGTTTGTCACACACTGGCTAGGAGTTAGCATCTCCCCTCCTTGTCTACCTTGACTTAAGGTACTGTATAGAAAGATAATGTTTAGAAAAGGTTCATCAGCTGATGTTACAGCCAGAATCAGGGAGGGGACCTTACATTTGTGATAACCACAAAACTGAGGGTTGAGACTCTTCAGCCTGGAGAAGAGAAGGCTTCGAGGAGACCTTAGAGTAGACTTTATCTGAAGGGGCCTACAGGAAGGCTGGGGTGGGACTATTGACAAGGTCTTGTAATGCCAGGACAAGGGGCAATGGGTTTGAACTGGCAGAGGGGAGATTTAGACGGGATGTTAGGAAGAAGTTTTTTGCAGTGAGGGTGGTGAGACACTGGCACAGGTTGCCCAGGGAGGTTGTGGCTGCTCCCTCCCTGGAGGGGTTCAAGGCCAGGTTGGAGGAGGCCTTGAGTGACCTGTACTAGTGGGAGATGTCCCTGCCTATGGCAGGGGGTTGGAACTGGATGATCCTTGAGGTCCCTTCCAACTTTACCATTCTATGATTCTGTGATTCTATAGCAGAATCCTGATGGTATTGAGGCCGAGTCCAAACCCAGCAGGTATCTGGCTTAGATTTCCAACCAAGCTTCCAGCACTCTTTGCCACAAAGCGTAAGGCCCACTGTGCTGACAGAGGAGCACCTAATGCAAGTCATTAGTGTTCCTGGAAATGTGATACCTGCCAAACTGAAGTCTGGCACTTCAAAAATATGTTGCCCTGTGTCAACTCTAAAGTATCAAAGATGATGTTGTTGTCACCCGACAGTGCTGGTAGGTGTTGTAGAAGGGGCTGTCATCTGGGCTTCATTGATCACACTAAGCAGCTTCTTTACTTTCAATTACTCATGGATGTCAGGAGGAGAAAGAGAACACCAGAGAGGTATTATATGTAGTGGCACTTCAAAGGTGATTACTCTTTCTTCCTATCAATCATGTTAAGGAAATTCTCCTAGTGCACTTGATAATCCTATTTTCCTTTGAAGAAAAGAAACAGTCTTGATTCCAAGCTAGCCATAGAATTAACAGTGTCATTACACATTTTTTAACTCATTAGAGTGTACTTAGTATGCCTGAGATGTAATAGATTTGAAAAGCAATTTCTCTAATGATGATATGAAGTGGATAACAATTTTCTCCCAAAACAAATTGCAGATCAACTCATCAGTCTTATTTTTTGTTCCTAGATTGTTATGTATAAATGCTTCACCGTTGTCTAGTTGTGTCACTTGTGAGGGGTTAAAATTCTTTAAAGAAGCAGTAGAAGGACAGAATCTAGCAAATAACATATATAGCATACATTGTGATTGAATGCAAATTTTCCAAGATGATTTCCTAGCCTGTTGTGATGGTACAATTTTTTACTGCTTAAATCATGGTACTTGCAGACTTAGATTAAATTCAAGATCCACCGTAGAGCCAATCTATACAGAGAATTTTGTTTACTTTGAAATCGATAGATTCGATGAGTGTGGGGTGGAGCAAGATTTGAATCTTAATAAAGATAAGAGATTTATTGTCAGCCTTTCCTAATAGCTTACGCCTGTACTCCTGATGGGTTTTGGTTTGGGGTTTTTTCAGTCTGTTTATTGAGAAAAAGAGACCCAAGTTGGCTGCAGCTGGCCCATTCAGGTGAAGCATGTGGTGCAAACTGAAACACCTTTGCAAAGGGCTAATGATTCAGATATGATGATTCTTGTATTGCAACAAAACTTAGCAGAGGCTGCCACATTTGCTGCAAAAAGCAGGGTGTCTCCAGCAGACCTCCTCGGTCTTGTGTTCCAACTTTTCTCCCATCTTAATTTCCTTTCTTTTACAGCCTTTTCCCGGTATATTTTACAAATTTCAGGAAGCATGAGCCCTCTGGGCTTTGTAGAGACCAATAATGACTAAGTAAGCGAGCTCATTCTATTTTCCCTTGGGCTTGATTATGCACCCAACAGAGCAGAAGCTTCCCAAGGGGTCAAGAAGTCTGAGGGGGGGGGGGAAAGAAGACAAACTAGAAAGCTTCAAACAAATCCTCCCCTGCTTCCATCCCCCAGGCAAAACTCACAAGTCAGCAGTGTTCTGAGATGGAAAAGGAATGGCTTACTCTGAGAGATTTCATTTGTTGTTAGTTCCTTTCCCAACTCTGCAAGGTTTGGACATAACAATCAGGATCTTTTACTGAGAAGGTTTGCTGTGCTGTTGGAGTGCAGCTGCTGTGAAAGGTTTTCTTCCTATTCTTACCTCAAGGCATTAGTAAACTTATGGAAAAGACAGCTAACTGCTTTGTGCTATGACCAGGATCACCAAGATCCTTAGATTTCCTGGAATACCTAATCTGTCATAAAGTTCTCTGTGATCTACATGATTAATTTATCTGCAGCAAGGTACCGCCCACCTTGTTCTAAATTTCTAAAGTCTGTGATTGCTTACCTTTGGGAGCAGTGCATTCACAGAAACACAGAATTAACCAGGTTGGAAATGACATCTAGGATCATCCAGTCCAACCTAGCACCTAACCCTTCTAATTAACTAAACCATGGCACTAAGTGCCTCATCTAGCATCCTTTTAAACACCTCCAGGGATGGGGACTCCACCACCCCTCCAGGCAGCCTGTTCCAGTGCCAATCACTCTTGCTGTGAGGAACTTCTTCCTAACATCCAGCCTGAACCTGTCCTGATGCAGCTTGAGGCTGTTTCCTCTTGTTCTGTCACTGGTCACTTGGGAGAAGAGCCCAACCCCACCTGGCTACAATCTCCTTTCAGGTAGTTGTAGAGAGCAATGAGGTCTGCCCTGAGCCTCCTCTTCTTCAGACTGCACACCCCCAGCTCCCTCAATTGCTCTTCTTTAGGGCTGTGCTCCAGCCCCCTCACCAGCCTCAGTGCCCTTCTTGACACGTTCAAGCACTTCAACATCTTTCTTAAATTGTGGGGCCCAGAACTGGACACAGGACTCAAGCTGTGGCCTAACCAGTGCTGAGTACAGGGGCAGAATAACCTCCCTGGTCCTGCTGTATGCCAGCAGTATGTCAGCCTGACAACTAAGGGTGCTGAGATGCAGAGATTGGATGGTTTGGCCAGTGTCATATTAAGGAATTTGCAAGGCCACGAATAGCAGTGAATCTCCTACCCCCTTTTCCAACTGGTAGATGTAAAGGCCTAAATAAAGGCCAGTGTATGGAGAGAGATCCTTTGAGACATTGTTCTTGACAGCTTTTGGTTGCAACACGTTGAACGGGTGTAACACGAGCACATCACACCAGTTGGGCAGAAGTGTGAGTGTGAGATCTGCAGCACTCCCTTGCAAACGTTCTCGGTGTATCGCAATTATAGCTCTGCGAAAATGCCGACTTGCGGAACCTGCGAGTTCTCACAGCTTCCCTGGACTGGGGTAGGTTTGGGGTAAAAATAGGACAGCACAGGATAAACTGCAGTCATTTGGATCACCTCTCTCCTTCGAAAGCTTCTGTTTGTGCCTCGGTCAACTAGCAACAGTCAGAAGTGAGGCTTAAACTTTTGCCTGTGATGCAAAGGTGAAATGCTTTAACCACTCTCCAGTGTAGTCTCTGAGTATCTAAAATCCATTGTTTTTCAAACTGCCTGGCCTGCCTGCAATTGCTGGGAATTGCCTTTCTCAAGGATCTGAACCCAGTGTGTGGTAGCAAAGACTCATTCTTTGTCCCCGATTGAGTACTTTGTGAGTCCTTTTGAATTCTTTTGCCTTTCTCTGGGGAAAACTGTTTTCCCATGGTTTGGTAAACACTGAATGAATCTACTGGGGCTCTGGTCACAAGCAGCTGGCATTGAAGGTGTGCTGAGTTTAGGAGAGAGCTTGTTCTGCCAGTCTGCAGTAGATCAGCGCTCCCTCAGCTGCCTCTGCAGGAAGCAGATGTCGAAGATCCTAGACTTGATTCATTTGTCCTGTTGGCATATCCCATATTAGTAGACCCCTCAAGGTGGTCATTCCTGGTTTCACGAGTGTTAGGGAAGGAGGAAGTCAGGATGAGTATGTCTAGAGGGCCATTCAAACACCATTTAAGCATTCTTGGTTAGTCACTTGCAAGCATTTTTATAGCTTAACTCTTACATACCATTTTTTAGAGAGATGTGGATGTTAACCATGAATGCATAACACCAAGGCAGGTAAAACTACCTACCTGAAGAAAATGTGATTCCAATAGTCAGGATACTAATCATTTCCAGCTTGCTCTTGTGCAATTAATTCTTTGTAGGCAGTGAGCTCGCAGAGGGCTCCTTGCTTCTGCAGCAGCCCAGAGATCTCTGTTGACAAAGTGTAAAGCAACAAGCAAATATCTATGTGAGGTGTAGTCATGTCCTGGGTTGTGCTGGAGTCATTGACTGACTGAACATACAAGAAAATCCCTGTCTCCTGGCATGGGTGGAATTTCAGAGATAACAATTACTTGTGTTTAAAGTCTCAATTTAAGCAGTCTGCTACTGCTTAAAATGATAGGCAAGAAGAGTGATTAGAATTATGTATTTTGCTTTCACTTTGTTGCACTTTATACTCATACTTCTGAGACAGGCATACAAGACTAGATCCATTTTCTCCCTCCGTGCCAGTGCTGAATACACTGCTCACTATTTGCTGTCTTCCAGTGAAAGATGAGAGATGCCTTAAAAGAAAACATTGAATCATGGGCCTAGCTATACAAAATACTGGTTTGATCTCTTCTATGCCCCCCACTTCCTCCTCCTAAAGTCCTCAAAAAACAAACAGGGGAAAAAAAAAAAAAAAAAAAAAAAAAAAAAAAGAACAAAGAAACAAAACAAACAGATTACAAACGTTTTGGGACAGCTCTTTCCAGCATAATTATAGCTGGCACCTTTGCTGGTAAATTAATGCTTTCTCTGGAGCTGTGACTGTAGTAGTTTCTGGTTTAGGGTTAATGAGAAATCACATTTAAAAAATATATCAGAGTAGCTTTTTTCTCCCTAGATTTCACATTTGGGAATTAACCCAGATTGTATTATCAACATAATATATCATTAAAATAATGGCACAAAATGATAGTTTACTATGTTCAGTACACACTGAAGTGGAAAAATATAATTAGCACATCTCTGCTGCAACTCCTTATTAGTTGGTATAACACCAGTGTATGTTCTGGTAAGGACCCTAAATCACAAACTGTGTCTCTGCAGTCCTGCTGATGGTAGCTAGCTGAAGCCCTTAGATGAGAATTACCAGGTTTTCTGTGCCACTTGCTTTTCCCACCCTCATAATCAGGGGTTTTATTTTACTGATACTCCTCGATGGCTAGAAAATGCTGCAGGATTCGGGGGTAGCCAAAGAAATGAGTTATTAACTGCACTAGCAGCAATATTGAGCTTTTTTTTTTTTTTCTCCCCATGGGTTTTTGTTTTTTTCTTTTTATCTTTTCACCCTTGAATTAGTGTTTATTTAAAAGAAGCAGTTGTCTGGGACAAAACAAAATTGACAGACAACAGCAAAGAAATAGATGAGGGATGGAATAAAAGAGAATGAATGGACAGAAATGTCTTGGACAGAGAGAAAGGAAAGAAAGAAAAGAAAGCAGAAAGAAGGAAACATAGTGATGTCTTCAGAAATGAAATTAAATAAAGCCTTCTGCCCCCATCAGCCTCATGGTGCCCCTGAGCTGCCAGCCTTGTGTTTTTATTTTGCAGAGCTTGTTTGTGTGACAGGATTCACAAGCACAGGTCTGACCTTAGCCCTACAGAAAGCAGCAGATTTGCCAACGAGCTCAGCAGGACCAGTGCTCGCCTGGTGCTGGTAGGTAAAGAAACTGTGTTTTAAAAGACATCACCTTGCAGCTTACATTTATGCACAAAAGTGACATACTGCACTCCTAGTATCAATAGCAACTTGATACCAAAGCAGAAGGAAATTCCTTGCAAAAATTAGTCTTCTCCTTTATCTTGTGCAGCTGCCATTATTCGGTGAGGTGCTTAAGCACAACGCCTAGGCTTAAAATAACCTATAGGCATAAATCAGTGCTGTTGCTGAGAAGGTACCAAGAAGGTAGCCAGCACTTGGAGTCTAGCAGACTCTTTCCACAGGGAGGAAAAGCTGATGATGCACTTTGGAATTTCTTTGCTGCCATCAAGTTTATTCACAAAGAAAGCACCCTGTGACCCGTTTCCCCAGACACATTAGGCAGCAGATAACAAGACTACTTTTCTTTGTCTCTGAGGCCAGGCCTCTTTCTCAGTGCTTCGCTCAAAGGCTCTGTTTCTGGTCTCTCAGGGCAACTTTTTCAGTTCAGTTCTTATATAACTTTTGGAATGCTTCTCTCTGTGTAACACTCAAAAGATTTAAGTTGTTTTTCTTCACTTTATGCTTTCTACCTGCATTCACCCCTCATGACAGTAATTTCTAGCAAAACTTTCCTATCTACATAGGCTGATTAACAAATACATTTTTCAGAAATCTGTTTGGGTAGGTGAGTCAGTATTGTTTCAATTATTCTACTTTCTGACTGCTTCCTGCCATCAGCCCAAATGAAATGATGCTGCCAAATGCCTCAACCTCAAATAGATTTCACCCATAATAGCAGCTTGTGACTCAGTTCCTCGGTTTGTTGCATAGAGGTGGGCATTTTCTTTCCAGCAAAATGCCACACAAGAAGTGGGAAATACATTAAACTGAAAAGGAATATAAAAATGCTAATGTTTTTAATGTGTTACTTAAAAAGAATCCTCTAAATGGCTCTGGGTTTGTACTTAATCTAGTTAAAAACCCACCAGAATCATAGAATGGTAAGGTTGGAAGGGACCTCAAGGATCATCTAGTTCCAACCCCCCGCCATAGGCAGGGACACCTCCCACTAGCACAGCTTACTCAAGGCCTCATCCAACCTGGCCTTGAACACCTCCAGGGAGGGAGCAACCACAACCTCCCTGGGCAACCTGTTCCAGCGTCTCACCACCCTCACTGTAAAGAACTTCCTCCTAACATCCAGCCTAAATCTCCCCTCTGCCAGTTTAAACCCATTGCTCCAAGTCCTGTCATTGCAAGACCTTGTCAATAGTCCCTCCCCAGCCTTCCTGTAGGCCCCCTTCAGATATTGGAAGGCCGATGCCTTGGTTAGTTGGATGCTATTTCTGTCATTGAGAAGCCTCCCTATGTCATCTTAGCATGGAGTTTACAATCCAAGCCTGTGTCAGTTCAGATGTTGCTCAGCTATACTCTGCTTTTCCTTTATGCATGTCTGAACTGATTCAAAACTCCAGGTGCTGGCAGTAAATACTCAGGCAACCAGCACCAGAACAAGAGGACACAGTCTCAAGCTGCGCCAGGGGAAGTTTAGGCTGGAGGTGAGGAGAAAGTTCTTCACTGAGAGAGTCATTCGCTACTGGAATGGGCTGCCCAGGGAGGTGGTGGAGTCACCGTCCCTGGAGATGTTCAAGGCATGTTTGGACGTGGCACTTGGTGCCATGGTCTAGTCTTGAGGTCTGTGGTAGTGGGTTGGACTTGATGATCTTTGAGGTCTCTTTCAACCTTGCTATACTGTGATACTGTGATACATCGTAAGGCCATGCAGGAGATGAGACAAAGCACAAAAGTGGGCTGGATCTGCGAGCACATGTATGTGGCACGGATTGTGCTTCTGTTATTAGGCATTTTACCATTCAGCAAATCAATCTTGGTGTTCCCATATACTTTTGCTGTTTTCCTGTGTCTCCTAAAAACCACTGAGCTGGAAATTTGTTCCTTTCACGTTACTGGTGTCGAAATGATAGCACAGTTACAAGGCCTATTTCAGCCGTGGTTGGGCATTTCTGATTTAGCTGAGGTTATTTTCATGGCTCATTAGGACAGTACAGGAAAAGAGGGCTCCTAAACCCAAGCATAAACACTTATATTCAAATCAATACCGGCTCTTCAGGTTCACAGTAAATATGTTGTTCCTAATAAGATGACCCTGAACCTTCAGAAATGAGCTGGAATTGTACAGCCTCATTTTCTGTGCACGATAATGGACCAGAAACCCAAATATATTACTCAAGCCTCTTTCTGTAGCTCGATCACATCAGATGATCTTTCTTGTTTTCTCTTTCGCATTGCAGAAAACTAATTTGAAATATAATTATGTTGCTGCTGGATATCAGCATGGCTGTTCAGCTGCCTATGAGCAGGGTGCTCACCATTTGCTAGGTGACATTGGACGACATTATCTCCTCATCTGTCACAGTCTCTCTCTCTCTCTCCCACAGTCGCACAATCCAAGCTAATATCCCAGCACCGGCGTGTTGAGCCTACATGGGTAATGACAGTTGTGGCTTTATGTTGTTTGTTTTCTTCCTTTGTTTCTTTTCATCCCAGGTCAGCAACAATTGCACAATGCTACCTTAATATATGAAAAAAAGCAAACAAAAAAACCAAACCAAACCCAAACCACAAAGGCTTATAATCAGCCTGTGGTTTTATCAGCACAGAAATAGGAGTGTTTTTTTCTTTTTTTTTCAGCATTGCTTTTAATATTTTATATAAAGGATTTTTTTTAACAAGGTCACTTGAAAATGAAAGCTGATTGTGTGTTTTGTTTTGTTTCTTTCTCCTTTTTTGAAGAAAGTAATGTTAGCATCGACAGAGGCAGAGTGTTTTAATGAGAACAGTTCAGTGAGTGCCTGCTTCTCTACAGTGCATTGTCTGAGGATTTGATCCCTGTGAAAACATCACTTGCTTGGCATGCTAAAAAAATAGACTTCTTCTGCCTGAAAAAAAGTGCAACTCTGTGACACCTGTCTGTGCCTTGTCCTCAAACCAGAGCACTGTTTTCACTCTGTGCTTTGTTACGTGTAAGCCTTGATATTTCAGCTCTTTTTCTGAATACAGTGTTCCTTGCATGAGGAGCACTTGCAGCGCTGGCTCTATGGTACAAAAAATAACTTAGCTGAATGCTGAAGCCTTTGGACCATGGGTAGCAGGGAAGAGGGCTGTGAATCTGAAGGGTTTCACTGCCTGGAATGTATTAACATATGGAGCTCCCCTTTTTAGTTTCCAGGGTTTCTTCAGAAAAACAGGAGACATTTTCACTTGAAATACCACTTGTTGTGTGCCCATGCTTTTATTTGAAGAGATTCTTCCTGGCTGGTTCTTATAAATAATTGGCACTGGATTTAGGATCTCTACATAAAGGCAACTCTTTCTTCTCCTCCTTAGGAGGTGAGAGCCATGCTTGAAAGCTATGCCTTTGAAAATTAGTTTCTGCTGTTGGTGGGTCACTGGATGTAGTTATGCTAAGAAGCAGCCAAGCGTGTTCTACAGGCTGAAATGACATCTTTTGGAGGTTTGAAAAAAATATGTCAATATGTCTACTAAATTTTGCAGTTGGAAGAAAATAGCCTGTTACTTTAAGCCTTTCTGGGTCTCAGGGGGTGGGGAGTGGGAGGGATGAGGAAGAAGACCAGAATCTTAGATAAAATCATAGAATGGTAAGATTGGAAGTGACCTCAAAGATCTTCCAGTTCCAACCCCCNTGAGAGTCATGAGTAAGTTTCAGGAGTGCCAGTCTATAGTCACCCTCTGCACTCAACTAAACAATATTTGTTGTCTTAGCAGCTATATGTGCACAATGTGACCAATGATGACACTGGCCCTTGTTGCCACAAATGTCTGCTTCCTATCCAATTACTACAAATTAGGACCATTGTTCAATGGAAAATGGAAAATCTTTCTTTGAATTCTCCTTCTCTTTAGCATCTGCTCTCATCTAGAACTCATCCACTGCCTCAGCTTGGTGTAGGAGGCATTCACTGTGGCATTATTGAATATTGCAGCTTCCCCATCATGATGACTGCAACATGTTCTTGTGTCAGAATACATAGAAACATCTGAAAGAGATTTCTGGAGATTGTCTAATTTGTTCTCTGCCCCACGACACAATCACCTATGCCTTTGTCACCAGTGCAAGGTCCAAAAGCCTCTTCAGACTGTGGGATCAGACTGTTGGGGTAGCCTCCAACAGAAATATTTTCCTTTCTCCAGTGCCTCCTTTATGCTTCAGTTTAAACTCTTGTTTTCTGATCATCAGACACAGGGAGAAGCATCCCTTCTTTGCAACAGATGTATATGCATGCCAAGATTGTTATGCTCCCACATTTTCTTCTTTAGGGCCCTGTAGCCCATAAGCAGTGATGTCTTTTAGATTTTTATCTAAAGCCTCTAGCACCAACCTTAGGCAGAAGACATTTTGAAGAGGTCATTGGTTTGAAGAGCTCATTGGTCACTGATGTGTGACTGCTCATCAGAAACGAACATCATCAATATAGATATTGTAGATGCTGACCAAAATCTGATACAAAGAAGAAGAAAAATCCCTTTACTCTTAACTTTATTATATTCTCCCTATTAAAGATTTAAATGCTCTCTTCTAGACAGTATGAAATAAGTAGCTGCCCTTGATGCAGTTTCCTTGCCCAGTGAGATTAAAGATGTGCAAGATCTCTTTAATTTTGCAATAAAATCTTCCCAAGCTTGTTATGTCCTTTTGTGGACAGTCAATATGTACTGTTAGCTTCAGCTGTGCCAGGGTCCTTTGCCTCCCTTAGCAGACATCTGAATTAAGAGAGCCATTTCACTTTCACTAGTGTGGCTTCAGCTCTCCTGCTTATAGGCTATCCTCCCTGTTTGCTGTAATACCACTGAAAATCTTTACCACAAAGAACCAGGAGCACAGACTACTGTTTACAACTCCTTGGATTTTTTACTACTTCTCCATTTGAGTAACTTCATATTTTAACTTGTAGCACATCATCTGCTGTATCATTTGCTGTATTTCCTGGTACTAGCATCACTGTGTTTTTCTTTATTTTTATTTTTTTTCCCTGGGTACCAACAGAGGATAATGTGCTGTCCTTGCTGTTCTTGCCTACAGCACAGTAATTTCAATATGCCATTCTTCCTTTGGCAGAACAGGAACAGATGACACTCATAAAACAGATCTCTGCATTAGTCCTGAGCCCTTCTCCCACTTCCCTGGCACCAGTAAGATTTATTATTCTTCTAAATATCTCCTGGCAGGCTACCAGAATGTTGGAAAAAATTATAATAAAGGATTTCAGTCTGAGCACAGACAACATACTTTACTGCTCAAAAAGAGTGGTGAACTATATTCTTCTGCCTGTTAAGGAGGAACACAAAGGGTCCTTCATCTGGGGAGGAATAGCAGCAGTCACCAGTATATGTTGGGTGCTGCCCTGCTGGAAAGCAGTGCCGTGGAGCAACACCTTGGAGTACTGCTGGACAGCAAGTGCTGCATGGGCCAGCAGTGTGTCCTTGTGGCCGAGAGAGCCAATGGCATCCTGGGGTGCATCTGGAAGAGTGTGACCAGCAGGTCTAGGGGGGTTCTTCTCCCCTTCTGCTCTGCCCTAGTGAGACCACACCTGGAATACTGTGTCCAATTTCAGGCTCCCCAGTGAGAGACAGGGACCTGCTGGAAGGAGTCCAGTGGAGAGCCACGAGGATGAGTGGGGAACTTGAGCATCTCTGTATGGTAGGACCTTACAAACCAAACATACCACTGATGACAACTCTCTAGACTCTGTTGTGGAGCCAGTTTTTGATCCACTTTACAGACCTATCTATGCCACATCTCCTGAGCTTATCTGTGAGAATGTTATGGGAGACAGTATCAAAAACCTTGCTGAATCAAGGTATATGACTGATGACAACTGATGCCACTGATGACAACTCTGAATTGTTGTGGAGCCAGTTTTTGATCCATTTTACAGACCTATCTATGGTACATCTCCTGAGCTTACTTATGAGGGTGTTATGGGAGACAGTATCAAAAACCTTGCTGAAGGCAAGGTATGTGACATTCACAGCTCTTCCTTCATCTATGGGAGCCCAGAGGAAAATGAGTTAGGGGATGAGAAAAGCCTCTGCAAATACGACAAGATGTTGATTCCCACTAGAAAACCTCTTTGAGGTAATAGTAGTAGAGACTGTAATATCCTCCCTGCTGAAATAAAAGAGTTTTCCTGTTTTCAACTGATGTGGCTTGAACAGCTGATGTAGCTCCTCTGACCAACACCACCTTGTAGGCCAGAAAATGTCTGCTCTGCTCAAGCTTGTTCAAGAGTGTTGCAAAATGTAGGCCACTCCTTTTTTGACATCATGAAGGGAGCTAGGCAGTACAGTTTTGTGTGAAATTCCAGTAGTGATGAAATAAGTTTTCAAGAGCCATGCAAATGTGTCACCTTTTTAAAGCAACCTTCAAGACAAGCAAGCATCAGTGAACAACCAGCCAGATGTTTCCTGCACACTGCAGGCTCCGTGGCAAATATGATTAATGATTTGAGCTTTAAACATTTCCTTCAGTCATGTGTCATTTCAAGGGAAGTCACAGAAGGAACAAAGGTGGTCCTTTCCTTTTCTGACGCTCCTAATTAGAGATGGACTGTAGCTTCTAGTGCTTGGGGGAAGATAGATCCCTTTCTCAGAACAGGAGCATTGCAGCATTTTGCCTACTCACACGCCTTCTGTTTGCTCAGAAAATATGAATGTTGGTGTTCTCCAGTGAACTTCAGACTATCCAGGTTAGTTGTGGCCCTCTAGGAACTTTGTTGTTTTCTGTCATAGCCAGAACTTGTGCCAGGAGGAGAGTTTGAGAAGGTCACCTTCTGATCCACGTTTGCGTATCCTCTAACCTCTGTTGGCAGTCTGGCTCCAAAATGGAAGCTTCTCAGGGCACCTGCCCATGAGTAGACATATAATGGCACACATATGTCTTCTGACATCTCACCTGTGCCTGTAAGTCTTGCAGCCAAGTAGCCCAAACAGTTCTCAGGGGCTGCAGCTGCCAAATGTCCCCAGTCTTGCCCAGTGTGCTGTTGTCTCCATCTCTCTCCCCTTCTGCTACCTGCTGACTTCCTTGAAATAGCTATGAAAGTGTCTATGAATTTTTATGTTGAGACTGTTCCCACCTAGGGTTTGTCAGACCCTAGTGCCAGAGGCAAAACATTTGGGGATGGGAAAGGTAAAAAAGAGAGGCTGGTGCACAGAGCAAGAGAACAGTTTTATTGTCTGGTCTTTCTCCCCTTAGGAAATCAGGAGTCTGGTGCTTCTCCAGGGCATGCACTTACAGTCTGTGGAAAAGACCTTATTCTTGTTCTTTACTATTGGACAAAAGAAATAGACCTAATTCTATGAGAGAAGGAGGCAATTTTAATGAGGTGCAAGCTTTTAGTCACGTTTCTCTTGTGAGGTGTGTAATGTTGTAGGCAGTGTTCAAATCTTTCACAGAACTTTAAAGGAAAAAAAAAAAAAACCAAAACAGATCAAAACCCCCTCCGTTTTCAACTGGTTTCAATGAAAATATGGAGCTAACATACAAAGCAGTCCTAAATCAGGGAACGCCTTCCAACTGTGGGGAAAAATAAGTTAGTAAAGGGGCTATTCTTTCTGAGCTAAGAGAAGCCCAAACGTGACTATACTTCCACTTCCTTTAGCCCACCCTTTCTGAAGAGAGCCCTTCTGCTTGCTAATGTATGTTTAAATGTATAACGTTTCCAATATACCCTGCTGGCATCAAAGTGGAGAAACCTCAGAAGCAGCTCGACAGAAATAGCTTGTGCTTTGATTTGCTAAACTCACCTTCTGTAGTAACAAAATGCAGATGACAGGGATAATTCAGATGGTCAAGAGAACCTCCGATTAGAGTACACCACTGCAGGTTTCCCAGTTTCTGCAGTTCCTCTTTGCTTTGCTAAGGATCCAGCCTTTCACCTCTCCCCCCCAGAAAAAAACTGACTTCACAGAATCACATAATTAACCAGGTTGGAAAAGACCTTTGAGATCATCGAGTCCAGCCTATCACCTAACCCTTCTAATTAACTAAACCCTGGCACTAAGTGCCTCATCCAACCTCCTTTCAAACACCTCCAGGGATGGGCACTCCACCACCTTCCTGGGCAGCCCATTCCAATGCCAATCACTCTTTCTGTCAAGAACTTCGTCCTAACATCCAGCCTGAACCTGCCCTGGTGCAGTTCAAGACTCTGTCCTCTTGTTCTGTCACTGCCTGGGAGAAGAGACCAACCCCCACCTGGCCACAACCTCCTTTCAGGTAGCTGTAGAGAGCAATGAGGTCTGCCCTGAGCCTCCTCTTCTGCAGGCTGCACACCCCCAGCTCCCTCAACCTCTCCTCACAGGGCTGTGCTCCAGGCCCCTCACCAGCCTTGCTGCCCTTCTCTGGACATATTCAAGCACCTTGAAACATGTTACATCTTGTGTGGTGCACTAAAGGTGCATTATGGAAAAAGTGGATTTAAAAAGCCGACAGAGTGAAGCTCTCAAACGAATTGGAGGAAAAAAGCCCCAGAATTATATTTGGAGAGAGTTACAGACAGAAATTACAAGGCAGATACAGAATCCATCAGCGAACCCCCTGAATTTTCCCCCAACCAAAAACTAAATCTATCATCCCCAGTGCTCCAATCCTCTCCCCGCCTCATGCCTCCGCCATCCAAGAGGCCTAAGCACAGCCTCTGGAGGCCCCAACCAGGCCTATCCTTACATGTTTGTCCCAATAACGCAGCTCCTGCCCGACGCAAGGCTGGAGGGGGAGGAAAGGAAGACAAGCTGGCCTTGCCCTGAGCTTATGAAGAGATAGCAGAATTATGAGATTGAATAACAATCTTCTAGTCCCTAAAGCACTCTTTTTAACCTTAGAGTTCCCAACCTGGGACAGTAATAAAACCTAAACCCAGGTAAAGGTAACAGCTTTTGTTGTCCATCCCTGAGACGTTTGCATTGGCTCCTCTGGCAGTGGCAGTTGCTTTCCTTAGACCACAGTCAACCTATTTTCCTCGGTGAATATCATTGCAGCTTGTTTACGACAGGGTTGAAATCAGTGGCAGGATGGTATAGAGTGCGTGCTGAAAAGCTTGGCTGTGTACTTTTAAAATGCATGGTAGATATTACCATTTACGATGGAAGGAAATGACAGAATAGAGCAAGGCAACTATGGCACATTAGTCATAGTTACACTCCTTCATTACCGCTTCAAATTGAAAAATGCCAACCGCTGCACAGCTCACTGAAGGAAGTTCAGAGAGAACTGCACACATTCAAAGGTCAGAAAAAGGAAAATTATAAACCATATTGTTTTACTGCCTCCACATAATGATTTATTTTTTCTTTGTCTTACTTTCGATGTTGAAAAGATAGAGGGATTGTGCTAGGGAATGAAATTTTAGAAATTAAATTTACTTGCAGTGCAACAGCTTTTTTTTATTTGAGTGGAAAGCTTGTCAAGCAAGGCTGTATTTATAGGCATCCTTTGGGAACTGTGCCTCGCAAGGTGAGATTTGAGAAGCTTTGGAGGCTGATTTCTGGATATGAGGCAGGATAATTTAGCAGGATAGTGAGAGTATTTGCCTCTCCTCGCTGCTTAATTTAATTTACCATTTAAGAAAAATCAACTATAAAGCACTTTCATTTTTCTTTTTGGTGATCTGTATATTAGAGTATCACAGTATCACCAAGGTTGGAAGAGACCTCAAAGATCATC
>WBNM01020718.1:0-12302 GCA_013399055.1 Ramphastos sulfuratus
AGTGACAAGACAAGGGGCAATGCCTTTAGGCTTGAGAAGAGTAAATTTAGATTGGATGTTAGGAACAAGTTCTTTACTATAAGGATGGTGGAGCACTGGAACAGGTTGTTCAGGGAGATGGTTGAGGCCCCTTCTCTGAAGACAAGGTGAGGCTTGACAGGGTCCTGGGTGACTTGGTCTAGTGACCTGGTTCCTGTTGACTGCAGCGGGGCTGGACTAGATGAGCTCTAGAGGTCTCTTCCAGCCCAGACCACTCTATGATTCTATGATTCTATGATTCTATGGTTCTATGATTCTCTGATTCTCTGATTCTCTGATTCTATGATTCCTAGCACTTTTCAGTACAATTGAAAGTATTTCTGTAAATCAGACTTCTAGTTTTGGTCTAAAGAGAAGCCTTAAAAACAGACACCATTTTTTTAGGAAACTGAATTATAGCCAAAAAGTTTTGTTTCTAAAATGTTAGAAGCAAATGAATTCAAATTTATATTTATGATTTACTTTTCCTTCAGTGTCAGAAATTCAGTGTTTGCTCTCTGCATCCCCTTGGTTCAACAAACGCTTTCATTTTGGTCACTGCAAGTGAAATTCCCTTCTCTGTGGGTATATGGCTCACCTGGGTTCAGACCTTATTTTATTATCTGCAGAGCTAGCAAGAGAGTATAAAATCTCATACATTCTTGTTTTGCAACCTCTTTCAAGTTCCTGATGTCAAAAGTCAATGCAAAATTTTTGTCTCCAACATAATTTCATTTTAGGGTTGTGGGTTTTTCATGGTGTCGGTAGTTGATTTTGTTCTTCATTCTGCAGTGAGGAGATCCTTAAATTCTTTTGGCTCCAGTAGCGGACTGTGGGAAAGAGTATCTGCAGAGGGACAGTAACAGGAGCAGGGAATAGCTGGATCTCTATTCAAATAAACATCTGGCTTCTGCATGCCAGGTCACACTTATGACATGATAAGGAAACCTAAGAGCCTCTCTGACCTATGTAGTAGCACATCAAAAGCAGGAGCCTGCCTCAGTGTTTTATTACTGCTCTTTTAGCAGCAAGGTGTGAAGCTCTGGAGGGGAGGCATGCAGCCTGAGACACAGGCACAGCTACCTCATTCTCCAGAATAAAAAAATCCTAAACATTGTAAAAAAACCTTTTGTTTTGAGATAAAAATGTATTTTGGATGCCCTTGGCACCCAACCCAACCATGTTCTAAAAGTAATTAAAAAACAAAATTTTCCCCAGCCCACAGTGAAGCACACCTCTTTTCATGTGCAAGTATTCATACTCAGGGCCAAACCTGAACTTTTTGTTGTCACTTATTAGTTGTAATTTGAGTTACCATAACTACTTATGTCATTGGTCTCAGGATCCAAGCAAAATTGTTATTGCTCTGTGCAAACCAAGTTATCTCCCACCGACAGAGCACAAGTGAGGTAGCTTGTAGTATGTTTGCAAGCTGCAATTAGGTAATGGAAAAGTTTCACTTCAATATTTAAATTCACTGTCAAACACATCAGTAAAGACCTAATGAGTAAGAAAATGCTGGTGAAATATATATAAAATGCATTGTAAAATGTTGTTAGTTTGTTTTTTGTTTGTTTTGTGTGTGTGTTGGTTTTTGTTTCTTGGGGTTTTTTTTAGTTATCAATAAATACCTCTAACTGGTAATTATTCTGAGTATCTCAAATTCCTCATGTTGCAAACTATATCCATGAATGTATTTGGAACATAAATAAGGTCTTTCACCTCTGAGCCTTGGTTCATCAATTGTGTGTATTTATGTTTCACTTTTATTCTGCTTGGCTTTAGATATATACTTAAGTGTTTGATAAAGAAGCAAAAAGAAAAACAAATGTTTTTTTTTTGTCTTCCTATGACTTAATTTATTTGTATGCACCAGTTTGGACCCCAACTTATAGTACTAATACAATAAAATAATTCTAATTAATTAATCCTAATTCTAACTAATCAATTATTATAATCACTTAAAGTTTTAAGAACAAGATGTACATTAATTTATAGATGACTCTTTTTTACTGTTCTCATTTAAGGTGACAGTGAGAAAAGCAGATGCTTGCCTGTTATTACAGGATGAACTACTCTGACTGGAACTAGAAATTGTGACTCTTGAATTACAATTAAAACCCATGAGAGACTTTAAAAACAATGAACAATTTACTGGATAGTGTTATTCAATAGGTAAATTATATTATTCTTGCCTTGATCACTGACTAGCCCAGCACTTTCTGGAAAGTCATTTCAGATTTTTAAAAGCAAAAGTGTACCTGTTTGATGAGTCAAAATAGAAGCAAAAATAATTAAAAATAAATATGATGAACTTTTATAAAAGATGTACCATTTGTAAAATTTGACATGCTTTCAGGAAGTACTCAGCTTCTAAAGCAGTTCAAATTAATACTCATTGTTAAAGGAATGCAGTGTGATCTACAAGATACTTATCCTCTTTGCTCCTCATTTCCCTTGTAAGGGTTAGTAACATGTACCCTCACAAAAATACTGGAGGCCTCATCTTTTAAACCAGCCAAGGATCCTATATTTCATGTTAGGGAGCACTTACTCAGAGGAACGCTCACATTTTTCATGGAGGAGTTATTCATTCACTTATGTGAATAAAGTATTCAGGGGTTCAAAATTCATAACCTGTTTCTTTAAGGTACTGTAGAACTCTGGATAAAAGATGATATTGCAACACTGCCAATTACCATTTATTACTATCCATTATGATTTCCATTTATATCTCACTATTTTTAACTTGCTCTTAAAATTTGTCTTCCTATGACTTAGTCCAGATTGTATGATAATAAGTGAATAACTAATGTTAACGCTTTTCTATCCTGTCTATCCTGTTTTCTTTTTTGTTTGTTTTTTTATTAAACCAGATTTCTAGATGTGAATTGTCACTTTCTATTCTCCTCCCCTCCTGAAAACACAGTTATAATTTTGTAGACATTTCTAAGTATCTGAGGTGAATGTTTGGTAAAATTCTGCCAGCATGTGACAAACAAACAAATACATAAACAGGGTAAATACAAATACAAATAATTACAAAGATTTTTACTAGGATTCTAGGAATATTTTTTACTGACCTGAAAAAAGATTTTATTTTTCTCTCATGTACTGTTTTCTGTATGTTGTGTCACACAAAGCATATTCTTTACAATCTGTACGCCTCACATTAGACAGAGTGAAAGTTAAGTGAATTTTAGGAGGATTATTTATTATATTGCAAACCACAGCCTGATATAGTGTTTTCCTTCACTGAAATATTTTTTTAGCACTTCAGAAATCCCTTTGTATGCATCTGAGTCAATTAATTTCTCTGCAAGCATATATGCTACTCAATATACTTGTTATGTGCTTGTAGCTCTCAGTGTGTAATGAGACATTTTTGCTGTTGCTGATAATTTTGTAGATTCCATTGTAACCAGACATATGGTGTCAGTTGTTTGAAGGCTTTAGAAACCCCCAGATTGGCTGTGATGTATAAATACAATAATCCCCATAGAAAACTTCGGACTTCTCAAACCAGAGTTTAAAATCCACATGCTCACTTGCAGACTGGGGAGTTTTAAAAACAAACGGGCCCTTACAGATAATTTAACATTAATGGCCCGAGTCAACAAGAAATGCAGAACATTCAGCCCCCAGGAAGAGTGATACAAAAATCTGAGATGTGCTTCCACAGGGCTTGAAGCAGATGGAAATATGTATAACCAGTGCTTTATCAGTATTCAGTGTGTATTAAATTAGTGTTATTAAAGGACAACTTTTAAATACTTTAGTAAGGAAGGATGATGGCCTGCCTTCTCTCTGTAGTCCTAATCCAAGGGCAGCAGCAGCCAGTTGAATGATCCCATTGATTTTAATGGGTTTTCTACTGAGCCTTATGTCTACAAGCTGAATGAAAGGCAGCTGCAGGGAACTGGAAGGCCCTGTTTTAACAGATGCTACTGGCTTCCCCTAAACCCACACAAGCCACCACAGGTCCTTCACAGCACGTGTGCCTGGAGTGAAGTCATGACTCCATTGAAGTCAGCAGGAATTTTACCACTATGGGTGAATTTCAAATGTTACCCTTGATTATGAGTTGGCCAGCTTATTTTATTTGGTGTTCTGGATATTAAATATCTCTGACAAGGGCGTTCTGCTTGGGTTGTCTCAGTGGGCCTGTAAGCAACAGAGTTGGCTATTGCATGTCTGTAGTCCAGTTACCTGACTTTGGGAATAAATGCTTACTTTCTATGAGCAGAACCTTGGTTATTGTAGCTGCCTAATAAAACAAATCTTGGTCAAAGGCCAAAAATCAAGTGAAAAATTACCACTTTCCCTTGCAGTATCATGCTTTTAAACAAAGTTTCACCAAAGCTAAGCTGGGCTGCAATATGGTTTGTTCAATATAGCGTTAGACACATAATGTTTGAACAGAGTAGCAATGACATTTCCTCCACCCTTCTAATACATTTACTTTCATATACTGTTGTGAAGAATTTATCACACTTTTTTTAAAAGGGAAAATAAATACACTAGTAGAGTCCTCCACAGGTCTCAACATATTTTTGCTCGTTACTTATACATCTCTTTCATTTAGAGAAACAGAGCTCTGAAGTTCAGCTTTTAACTGTGGCCCATTGCTCTGGTTAGGAAACAAATACAGATTTAAAGAACAAAACAGTATGTAAGGATTTGTAATGGCAAGGGTGTGGTGCAAGATTTTATTTTAAAGAAATTAATATTGTTTATTAATTTTGATACTCAGGAATCTTGCTACCGACCACAAGTTTTAATAATAGGTTCTTTTCAATGGTCATGAAAAATATTACACAGATGAGAACAGGGAATCTAGAACACTTAAGAAATAACTAGCAATAATATAACATACATTAAACTGTTAAAGAGAGGTTCTTGTGGTTGATTGTACCGCTTGCCCTCTAGAGGGACTTGAGAAGATCCTTTCTGCTTAAGGCAGAAGGCACTTGGATTCAATTAGAATTTACAGTTTTGCAAAGAGGTTTTTGAGTATTTATTCACAAAAGTTATCTCTGGATTTCCGGGGCTAGCTACAGTTTCCAGACAGTATTCAAAAACTTGTATAGAGTTCTGTCAGTGTCTTGTCAGCCGTTGAGGCTTCTAGTTTCATAGAATTTCAGAGAATGGTAAGGTTGGAAGTGACCTCAAGGATCATCTAGTTCCAACCCCCTGCCATAGGCAGGGACATCTCCCACTAGTACAGGTCACTCAAGGCCTCCTCCAACCTGGCCTTGAACACCTCCAGGGAGGGAACAGCCACAACCTCCCTGGGCAACCTGTTCCAGTGCCTCACCACCCTCACTGTAAAGAACTTCCTCCTGACATCTAGTCTAAATCTCCCCTCTTCCAGTTTAAACCCATTGCCCCTCATCCTGTCATTGCAAGACCTTGTAAATAGTCCCTTCCCAGCCTTCTTGTAGGCCCCCTTCAGATACTGGAAGACTGCTATAAGGTCTCCTGGAAGCCTTCTCTTCTCCAGGTTGAAGAGCCCCAACTCTCTCAGTCTGTCTTCATAGGAGAGTTGCCTGGGTTCTTCCCAGGCAGACGATCTTTGACCTGATCCTGGTTCTTCTTAGTTGATTTGTGTCCCTTCCAGGGCTCCCAGTCTCAACAGAAGACTTGAAGGTGTGCAGTCTTGGCATGGCGGTTTGCAGAGGTTCAGGCAGAATGTCTTGCAGATGTGCAGTCTTGGCATGATGTCACACTGGCTAAGTGGGCCTATTGGGTGAAGGCACTCAATGCCTTTCCCTGGCATGCTTGAGACATGGCAAGTTTCCAAGTAGACAAACCCAAANTCATAGAATTTCAGAGAATGGTAAGGTTGGAAGTGACCTCAAGGATCATCTAGTTCCAACCCCCTGCCATAGGCAGGGACATCTCCCACTAGGACAGGTCACTCAAGGCCTCCTCCAACCTGGCCTTGAACCCCTCCAGGGAGGGAACAGCCACAACCTCCCTGGGCAACCTGTTCCAGTGCCTCACCACCCTCACTGTAAAGAACTTCCTCCTGACATCTAGTCTAAATCTCCCCTCTTCCAGTTTAAACCCATTGCCCCTCATCCTGTCATTGCAAGACCTTGTAAATAGTCCCTTCCCAGCCTTCTTGTAGGCCCCCTTCAGATACTGGAAGACTGCTATAAGGTCTCCTGGAAGCCTTCTCTTCTCCAGGTTGAAGAGCCCCAACTCTCTCAGTCTGTCTTCATAGGAGAGTTGCCTGGGTTCTTCCCAGGCAGACGATCTTTGACCTGATCCTGGTTCTTCTTAGTTGATTTGTGTCCCTTCCAGGGCTCCCAGTCTCAACAGAAGACTTGAAGGTGTGCAGTCTTGGCATGGCGGTTTGCAGAGGTTCAGGCAGAATGTCTTGCAGATGTGCAGTCTTGGCATGATGTCACACTGGCTAAGTGGGCCTATTGGGTGAAGGCACTCAATGCCTTTCCCTGGCATGCTTGAGACATGGCAAGTTTCCAAGTAGACAAACCCAAAGTATCAGGGCTTGTTATTATGGAGTAGGTAGAATGTTGCATAGCATGGCAGGATGCAGTGACAGAGAGCAACGAAGCAGAAGCAGAGGCAGAAGCACAATAAGGCAGAGCACGTTGTCTTTACCTGCTCATCTCTTTTTATCAATACAGCCCGAGACTAATGGTTCTTTGGCCACAAATTAGCCAATCAGAATGGCAGTTTGCCAAACTTGACATATTAGGTAAAGTCAGTGCTTACTTGTACCTTTTAGGGCAGCATGCAAACAAGTGTCTAAGCAAAGTGGGTACCCTATTTACAAATCTGGAAAAGACATGGAGGCGTCAGGCCTTTTGTCTTCCTTTCCCATGGTTACTTCCTCCAACAGCAAAAGAAGGGGGAACAGGCCTATTTTGGACAGGATTTGCAACTTCATTGCTGTTGTATATTGTGGGAATACCAGAATAGGTGCAGCCCACCTTTGTGTGACCAGCTAGAAATTGTTCCAGTCATTTTCTTTCTCCTATGCAACACTCTTGGATGAATGCTGGCTAGCTGCTGTCCCATGAACAAAAGTCATATATATATGCAGCATGGGAGGAACAATTAGCCTGTCTGTAGAGGATATGTGTAGGTGCAGAAAGATGGATAAATGGGAAAGTAAAGAAAGTTTTAGTCTTTAACTTCCCTTGAATTGCCTACAGTTAAATGGTTCTTTTAGCTTATACCAGGAATAATATATATTTGGTGATGAACAGACACTTTTTCCTCCTAACACCTTTCCACCTAAAGTCCCTCCTTGCACTAATGTCAGGGGAATTTCCCTGGACTTATGGACTGCTGGACCAGCACCAAAGGGAATTCCTTGTGCTGGAGGATTGACTGTTCTTGTCTATACAGCTTCTTCCCTCATGACTTTGTTGAAGATGTCCAAATGAGAAAGCTTCATCCAGAGTTTCCTTAAAATGTGAAATGCTCTTTCCTTTGAAGATGGGATGAGGGAAGTTGAACTGAGCCTTTTAGTCACTTTTTGGAAGATATATTCTCTATTATTCATCTAAAGTTCTAAAAACTGTTAGGAACATTCAGATAAAGCACTCAAAAATTAGTCTATTTAAGGGGACATTTTAACCAAATTTTGTTTTTACTCTCAAAGATTGTTTTCAGATGGCTAAACTCAAAATTGCTAATTCCACTGGAGTTATTTAGGTAAGAAAAATATAATTCCATGATCCATTCGGACACAGAAGTTAAAGATTACTTGCAAGTTGCAGTTCTCCTTCCGCTTGTTCTCTGGATCACCAAAAGAACCAATTGTATTCTCACCTTGAGTTGCCACAGTTGCAGTCTCTTGTGTTTGTGTAAATATTGCTGCTGTCTTGAAAGGAAGAAAATGGCATATTTCACAATGGGGAGCTGCCTCTCTAGAGCCCAAAACAACTTTGTTTGGGTTTATACTGTATCTTTCCCCTCACATATGGAAGCAGAGACCGTATCTGATATCTGAGGAGCTGCACATCATGGATTTTATTCTGTGAATAGAAAATACTGAGTTTCAGAATGCTAGATACTTTTTGCATGCAAACGCCCTGTTTCTCTAACATAAAGAGCTATATAAGTTGGAGAGAAATGTTTTGTGAATCAAGCCCTAAATCCTCTCTTTATTTTAACTGTAGACTTTAGCCAGTGGTTAAGCACCATCACATATTATTCAAACATTTTACAGCTTGCAAAGGAATTTAATTTTTTTTTTACAAGAATTATTTAAACCAGATAAAACAAACAGCTTCATTAGAAGTGACCTGGTTATGGATATCTTCTTTCCATCCCAGTGTCTTGATGTGACTCTTAACTGGCGTTTGGCTGTTTTATAACTGGTGCAATTACTTTGTCAAAGGTTGTAGGGATTATCCTCTTTAAAAAAAAAAAAAAGAAAAAAGTTAGTTTACAGCTTATTAACTTAGATTACTGCTAATAGCTCCCGTGGGTCTTCCTACTGAAACAAGGACCAAGATAACTGATTCCTTAAGACCAATCTGGAAGACTTTAAAATGCATTAATAGCTATCATTGAAACAGCAGGAGAAAGAATAGTCTGTTATATGGGGGTTTTATTTTTTTTTTCTTCCTGTTCTCTGCATAAAGTTTCTCCTAAACTCTATCTATTTATCTATTATCCTGTCTCTTTCTTTCTCTCTTTTTTTCGGTTTTGTTTTTCCTTATTTTTACAGCTACTAAAAGACCGAGTTTTAAGTGAGTGCGAATAAGTAGTAATGACTCTTTTTGACTGTCAAGGGAGCACATTAACACATAAACAGGAAACAAAGACTCATTTTAAGATGGTTCAGGGGAGGACTGAAATGATACTTTGAAGTATGGTGGTCTGAAGTCGGAATTTTCAAAAAAATCTGTAACCAGACAAAAATACAATTCATGCTTAACATTTTAATTTTTTAACAGTTTTGGGAGGGTTTTAAGCATGTAGGTGTCCAAACGTGTGGTTTACACATCTTTGAAGAGTGCAATTATTTATTACACAGGTCTGTAAGTGGCAAACATACTTCATTTCTTCCACAGCTTCGTTGTGACTCCCTCAATCATTCCTTTTCATCCTGTTCCTCATCCTCCCCATGTTCTTTGCCCTGGCAAGGCCTTATACAGAATACCATGTTCAGTTCAGGGCTCTCCAGTTGAAGAAGGACAAGAAAATGTTGGACAGCAGAGCCACTAAGATTATTAGGGGACTGGAACATCCACCTTAGGAGGAAAGACAGAAAGAGCTAGGGCTTCTAATCCTGGAGAAGACAAGACTGGGAGGGGATCTCATTAATGCTTCTAAATTTCTAAAGGGTGAGTGTCAGGAGGATGGAGTCAAACTCATCTCAGTGGTGACCAATGACAGGACAACAGGCAGTGGACACAAACTGGAACGCAGGAGGTTCCACACAAACATAGCAAAAAAATTCTTTACTTTGAGGGTGGCAGAGCACTGGAATAGGTTGTCCAGAGTGGTTGTGGAGTCTATCTCTGGAATCATTCTATGCTTGCCTGAATGTGTTCCTGTGTGATTTACTCTAGGTTATCCTGCTCTAAGGGATTTGGACTAGTTGATCATCATAAGTCACTTCAAACTCTACATTTCTGTGACTCCTAGATAAAAGAGGGATGTGTGGACAAAGGCTGAGCAGAAATGCTTAATCAGTGTGTCTGAACTGGTGTCTGGGAAACCTGGTGAATCACAGAATGCTCAGTATGACACAAGGTTTTTTATTACTTTTATTCTGTTCTTGTGGTTGATTTAGTGAATATCAGGAAATTTTATATGTGGAAGGACAATAAACAGCTGGACTATTTGCTATCCAGGTGCTGACACTGAAGTACTCAGTACCAAACATCACCAGGAAGTGATAATATTAGTCCATATTTGCAGGAATAAGAGTGTAGATATAAACAGGGAAATTATAATATTTCCACTATTCCTGTCTTTTCTAACAGGCTGTGGCATTAGACAGCTTGAAGCAGCAGCCTCCTCTATTTCTTTCCTGAGTAGTGGAAATCATGCACTGGTCACATTATTTTTCATGATTTTGGTGACTGCTTGATCTCAAAACCTTTTCTATGCTAGGTGCTGTATAAATAATAGTAATTCAAAACTAATAATTACCCTTTTACCAAAAGTTGTATGATTAAAACACTGCTATTTGAATTATATGAAATAAAGAGGGATTGAGATTGAGTTCAGAAGAGGGATACCATGGCCAATGCAAAAATGCAGACTACTCAGAAAGAGTGGTTTCGAGAGCTGAAAAGATCATCAAGTCCAGCTTAAATGTTTCAGTATTCTTATTCCCACTGATCTACAGAGGGATTTTGATCAAGTGCAGCACTGCATGCATGTATGACCTTAACTGAGACAGAGTTACTAAATCCCTCTGCCCTTGCCCTTCAAAACCATGGTGTTTGTCATAGCAACATTGAATTATAAGTATTATTTATTAGAACGCAGCACATGAAGAACAGATCTACCTACCTACAGCAGAGTTGTCTAGGTTTTTAAGACTAGAAACAAAGAGAGAATACGGAGCTACTTCATACAAATAATTTCTGAAAATGTCGTCTGGGACATGGATTGAATTATGCAGAGCTCAGATATTGACATCATCAGTTGCTTTAAATCAGCATAACTTCTTCAAAGCTGTTTTTACTATATTTGCAGAATGGTGCTGTCATGTGTATTTTGCTTGGCTGAAAGTGTTTGCAGACATTTATTTTCACTAAAAGTTGCTTTCAGGAGTTTCTTTTCAACCTATTTGTTGATTCAGTGGAAAATGTTTCATTCTTAGTCCTCAGTGGGGGATCATCCCACTGCCCTCTCTCTTCAGTACTTCATGGTTTTATTCTTTATTGATTCACAAACGTATATTGAAAGGAGAAATGTTACCAGATGCACAAGTCATATTTTACTGGAATGAGTTTCACAGATAGCCTATAGTATGCTAAAAAAAAGGTTCACTTTGATGAGAAAATGAAAAGGTTGAAAAAATGACCAATGGACTTATTGGGAAAATACTCAAGTAATTTTCTGCTACCAGTTCTTTTTGACACTCAGCTGTTGATGTTCAAGCACTCCTGTAGTAAAAGTGACTATAGTCTAGGACAGATAATATGGTAATGAAAAGGTATACTTTTCTGTTATACTGAAATTTCAATAAGGGTGGAATTTTGCCTCAAAAAAGGGGCAGTGATCTCCTCACAAACACTGTCCTTTGTCCTGAGGCACACAAAATCCCCAAATCCCTAAAATATTTTATCTAAAGATGAGATAATTTTGCACTAGGCCAGACACAAAAAAAGAAAAGTATATCAGATGCAGCTGGAAAAGTCCCGTTGCTCAGGGAGAAGGTAAATTAAAGGTTTCTATCTTATCTGTATTTCAATTACAATTTTATTTTTGGTCCCTGGCAGTGCAGACTGTTGAAGTCTTGGGAAGTAGAAACAGTCACAGGTGTACAAAAAAGGAATCTTTAGTGGTGGAGATGTATATATTTGATCTATGTTGCTTTTCATGTGGGGTATACATGACATTTAAATAAAAATGTGGACTGTTACGGAGAGGCCCATCTGTCTAATTTCACTTGAAGATTCCCTTTATTTTGCCTGTTATTTTCCCAGCAATAATGACCTAGTAAGAAACTGCAGCTCTACCTGGCTCATTCTAGGGGTCAGTTCTATTGAAATCACTTGTGCAAGGACCAAAACAGTTAGTGATAAAGGGACTGACGTGACTTCCGCTGGTATCCGTTGCGTTGTATTCATATCCAGCTTTCTGGGAAGCGGGTGCCAAAATCTTGACATACATACCTCAGCTCTTGGACACCTAGGTCTGTGGATAAAGACTTCCATCCCCTCTGCTGGGATGTTCAATGATGGTGTAAGTCTAGTTCTTGCTGAAAGTGTTGTCATTTTGTCAAGTACATTGTGGTTGGCACCGTGGTTTTGATAACTGCCTTACGTGGCATAAAAGACATAAAGTTCTTGCTGCAGGAGTGATATCAATCTCCACTGGTATCAACAACGCAAAAATGGTCAGCTACCACCACCACTGCTGCTGAGTGTGCAAATAGCTGAAGTTTGCATCCACTGCCAAGTGGTTTATTCCTGTAATCAGGGAACCTCATGAATATAACCTGGAGCATATTTATCAATGTATTCTGATGCCTTAGATGGTAGCAGCCATACACCTGGTTTCATAGACCAGGATATGCAAGTGAATCTTACTCTTCAGACTGATCCTGGCTTAAC
>WBNM01020719.1:0-37432 GCA_013399055.1 Ramphastos sulfuratus
CATGCTGAGATTCTGTGATGTCCTCTCAAGGGGTCAAACTTTTTGAAGTCTTCTGCAGGCAAAGTTTTCCTGCCAAGTAAACAAACTGAGGCAAAGAGAGAAAGCTGCTAAAGAGGAGCCAGGCTGGGTTCTGCCCCATGAAGGGAGTTTGGGGGCTCTCAGCAGAGCTTTGGAAAAGCAGGAGTGGTTCCTGAGCTGATGGGCAGCTGCTGACTCTTGATAGGCTACAGGCTTGGCTACAGACAGCCTGAGATATTCAGGGGTATTTGAATGCTGAGCTACAGCAGCTCTGCAGGCAGTGCAAACCAGACCCTTGCATCTTGGTGCTGAGGGAGCCGTGTCAAACGTGGCCTCTCAGAGCTTCACTGGCTACATCCTGCTGCAGCACAACCATTAAGCTGCTTATTCAGATCTGACAGGCATGGTTGGAAGGGGTAGCCACCCTAATCCTCACATGCACCAGCCAGCCCCCCGTGAGCTGCCACAAGCTGATGTTGCAGCCTGGCTTTTCCTCCTGCCCGTGTGCTGCTCTGCAGCGGGCAGTGGGCACCACTGAGCAGCAGGGATATAGCCTCATGCCTAGGGAGGTGAAGGTCTGTGGAGGATGACGTGACATGGAGGGGAGGTTAGTGCAGACTGAGGCTGCCCTGAGGGCTGTCCCCACTTCATCCAGGACAGGGATGCTGACCCCTGGACCGTGCTGGCCCTGCTGTTGCCACTGGAGTGCTGGCAGGGGCAGCTCCAGCCTGGTTTCTGAAGCAGCTGCTGGTTTAGGTGCTGTCACTCACGCAGACCCTCCAAAACAGGGCACTGGAGGAGCTGCTGTGCTGGTACAGCCTGTGCTGAAGGCACAGCTATTAATATGTGCTTAAAAAATACCTCCTAGCAAAGGGGTCAGAGAAGGGCTGACGTGGTGGAGTCCCCACCCCTGGAGGTGTTCCAGAAAGGCGTGGCCATGGCACTTGGGGACAGGGTTTAATGGCCATGGTGGTGTTGGTGATTGGACTAAGCAATCTTGGAGGGTTTTTCCAATCATCATGATTCTATGGGCTCCTTTAAAAAACAAAACAAAACAAAAACAAAACAAAAATCAACCAGTTTCCAGCCTCCTCGACCAAGTGTGAACCTTAAATGAGCCTTTTGGCTGCTTGCTTGGACAGAAGCCAGGTACCAAACCCAAGGGAAAGATGCACCCCAGTCTTTGTAGCTGCTGTTCATAGTATTTGATTATGGAGTCAATTAAGCAGAGCATAAATGATACTAAAGAGTGATTACAGGAGGCAGCAGTGGAGCAGAAAGCAAAAATCCCTGCTAGGAGGAAATGCAGAGACCTGGCACCAGCTAGCACCAAAATGCATCTTCTTGGAGCCCTTGCTCGAGGTGCCACGGTCCGTGCATGGCCACCTGAAAGTGAGCTCAGGAAGATGCCAGCTGAGGCTCGGCAGAGGCCTTCTCCGCGCTCAGAAAACCCCAGCCCTGCCTCGGGGGTCGTGCTACAGGCTGCCAGCGGGACAGAGCCATAGGTCGTGGCCGCCCGAGCCCCACGGGTGGGTGCCCGCGGCTGCCGTGCCACCCGCGGCTGCGGTGCCACCCGCTGCCGTAAGGAGGCTCCGGGCTGAGCTGCGGCCGCTCCTCCGCACTTCCCTCGAACCCCCCTAAGCCGACACCCTCCAGCTGAGACCAAAAAGCACTTTCCAGCGGCAGGCGTGTGTGGGTGGGCGGCAGGGGACTGTGACAATCGCCAGGGGACGCGTGACATCCCGGACGGCTAAATATAGAGAGCTGCTGGCGCCCGGCTCACACGGCACCAGCCTGCGCCCTTGTGCCCGCGGCCGAGAGAGCAGAGCACGGCCCCGGCGGTGCTAGGAGGGGAGCAGGGCAAGCAGGCGAGCCCGGTGCCGGGAGCTGGCAGCAGCCCACAGCTGGGTGCCAGGCCGAGCGCCCGGCGGTGCCCACGCAGCGCCGGCCTGGCCGCCACGTGAAGACGGTGCCCAGAGGAGCGGGTCGGTGGCAGCCTCGTCACGGGGCTGGCACCTGGGGGCACTTCCCCTTCTCTGCCCGGCCCCGGCTGCAGCAGGCAGCGGTTGCCACTTCGGCGCTGCTGGGGTTCTGGCTCCGCGCAGGGCGCTGCGGCTCGGTTCCCTTTCCGCCCTTCTCTGGCTCGGCTGTCGCAGCCCCAGAGCCCGAGGAGAGGGCAGCTGCGGCTCCTGCGCTGGGACAGGCCAGCAGCTGCCCGTGGGCACCGCCACTGCCTGCGTGTGCCCCAGCTGGGGGAGCAGGGATGGCACCGAGGGGTTATGGCCCTCAGCGTTCAATCGAGGCTGACGATCTTTAAGCCAAGCTGTAAAGTCCGGCAGAGAGTCACAGCCCAGTAATAGACCCCATTAGAGGGGCTGGAGCAGTCCATAGAAAAGGATCTCCTATTAAATTTTCCAGGGCTTGAGTTCTCATTCACACAAAAGGCCCCTTTAGCTGTGTAAAATGGCCATAAAGCAGGTGTAAAAATGATTGATGTGGTCTTTACAACCTCCTTACTCTGGGAAAACAGTGCAAAGTGGCCAGGGTGCAAATGAGAATCACACCTGGGCTTGTGGGAGTAAATTACATCCAGTCCTTCACAGACTCTGATCCATATAGGTTTAATCTTGCCCCCTTTGCAGAAGTCACCCAGAGAACATATTTCCAGGATTTAGAAAAGAAGTTTTGTGGGTTTTTTGGTTTTTGTTTTTTTTTTAAGACCTCCTTTCTGAGCCGTTCAGTCCCAATCTACCTCCTGGTGCAGTCTGTGTGGCCTCTGACACCAGCGAAAGGCTGAGCACTGAGCATGCTGTGCTAGGTGCAAAGCATTTAATTAGAGCTTCCCCAAAATCCTGATCTGAGAAGAATGGATGTTGTAATACCATACCCAGGGGCAAACTGGCTCCGAATGCTACCATGTCCATTTCCTCAGCTCTCCTGGTTTGATTTCGTGCCCATGAGATAGGCAAAGAGGAAATGCAGTAGTCAGCCCTTGCTAGCTCCAAGTGCCCTGTGTTTATTCATCAGCCAGCCAGGTGCAGTAGTCAGCCCTTGCTGGCTCCAAGTGCCCTGTGTTTATTCATCAGCCAGCCAGGTACCAGCGCAACCCATGATGCTCTCTTCCAGAAGCAAAGGGTTAAGCTGCCAGAAGGCCATTGGTGGACTGAACCCAGCACTGGCTGGCTCCCAAGTGAAGAGTGCCCTGCTATGGCAGTGCACAGCTTGCCAACCAGGAGGGTCTCCCTTCCCCTGTCACCACTGAAGGCCTTTGCAGCACCTCTGTGATCACCACATTTTTCATGCTCTAGGGGAGTTCAGCAAACTGAAGCCCTGGGATGAGCAGGCAGAGGCCAGCCAACAGGAGTCCAGCCCCATCTAACTAGGGCTGGCCTCTGTGAGCCCAGTGTCTGTGAGGTGGTAGGAGACAGGGAGAAAAAACTCCTGGGTGAGACAGAGGCCACAGGATAAGGAAACAAAAGCCCTGCTCTGGTGGAAATCTCATTGTGCTGGGGACAGCCAGCCAGGCTCCCACCACAGCTGGCTGCTGCCAGCCCGAAGGCAGCACAGACAGGCTGGAGGGCTGCAGACAAAGCTTTCTTCTGAGCAGCGAGGTCATTTGGGAAAGGGCAGAGTGGGAGCATGCCCAGCAGAGCCTTCCTCTTGCTTTGCCAGCCATTGGGGTGCAGCACCTGGTGACAAGGGCAGGAGGAAGTCCCAAAGCTCACCTGGCACTCAGGCTCCACTCAATCCCTTTTCCACTTCCCATTCTTCCCTTGGCAGGAAGGATGTCCCATGCTGCTAGCCAGAGGGAGGAACCAGTGCAGTAAGGCTCATGTAGGTGGGAGGAAGGTGTACAGAATCAATCCCAGGATCAGAGGCATTTGGGTTGGAAAAGCCCTCTAAGATCATCCAGTCCAACCACTGGCCTAACTCCACCATGGCCACTGAACCTTGTCCCCAAGTGCCATGGTCATACCTTTCTTGAACACCTCCAGGCATGGGCACTCCACCACCTCCCTGGACAGCCTGTTCCAGTCCCTGACCACTCTTGCAGCAAAGAAATTATTCCTCATCTCCAACCTAACCCTCCCCTGGTGCAACTTGAGGCCGCTTCGTCTGCTCTACACTTCCACAGAGAGCACAGCTGGAGCTGTGCAGGGGCATGGGGACAACCCAACAGCTGAGCACAACCAGCAGATGAGAGGCATCCTCCATATCCACCTCAGCAGGAGGCTGGCCCTGGCACACATCCATGAGCTCTGCCAGAGTTGGGGGAGACAGACTTGCTCCCACTGCCCCACAGATGGCACTACCAGTGCCCATCGCCAGGTCTTACCTCACCAACTCATGCCCACGCTCCACTGCTGTCCCAGCTGCTCCGAGTGCGCCTGGGAGCTCGGTTTAGGACTTTGGATGGCTGGCAACAGGTAAGACACAAATGGGCACCCTTGTAAATGTGTCCTGCAGCCAGCTTACTGGTGGCTGCTGGGTTTAGGTGTGCAACAAAGGCCATTTGGAAGCTGGTCTCAAAAACTTTGGTCGTCTGACACTCCTGACTTGGCAGCTTGGCAGCAAGCACCTTGGGGAGGCTACATCTGCTCAAGGGTCACCTTCCATGGCAAAAGGCCAAGCAGTGCACCAAGTCCTGCTCTAGGTGACCACAGGAGACATAACTAGGCTGTGATCTTCTGACAGTGGAGGTGTGCTGCTCTGGGCCTGGGGTGATGCATGACCACCTTGTGGAGGGCAGTTTTGGGGCAGGATGAGAGCTCCTTAGGCCTCCAGCTCTCTGCCAGACTGAGGTTTTTTTACTTCCTGATAGCTATTTTTGCTGCAGAAAGTTTTTGCTTCTTTGAAGCCTTATTGAAATTTTATTTGCTTCCTCTTTGCTAATGATTCTGGCAGAGCTTTTCTGGCATGTGGTTGCTCCACCCCACCTCAGAGACAGCCTTGCTCTGGCTGGGCTGGGAAGTCCCTGGTGGTGGCAGGGTGTGAGCTCCAGCTGCCCTGCCCGTGCGCAGGGAGTGGCTGGCAGGCACCACAAACGCTGCTGAGCCCACACTGCTGTTGCTGGGAGCCGACAGCTTAGGGGACAAAGTGACATCCTTGTCTTGGGATAAGGCTAACGAGGCGCAGAGCACTGCCAGGGCAACACTTGCAGGGTGAGAGAGCAGCCTTGTTAGTCCCCCTTCTCCTGAAGGAATGGGAATTCCTGAGCCCTCACCACTACAGGCCATGTCTCTGGGAGCCTGGCAGCCTCTTCTTGCTTCCCTCCTTCCACCCACCCTACAAGCATTCAGTGTTGCAGGGATATATCTTCCAGGGCTGCTGGCCCAGCTCCACCATCTGGAATGTAGGGTTGATCATCTTGAGAGGAGTTGCACCAAAACTGCATCTGGCCCTTTGTGCTTGGAGTACAATTGGTGGAACTGGCTGGATGTGGAGCTGGGAGCCTGCACTCCAGCAGTGCCAACTGAGACTGCGGCCTGGCTGTTGATTCAAGGTCCTGAACTCCAGCAGTGTCAACTGAGACTGCAGCCTGGCTGTTGATTTAGGGTCCTGAACTCGAGCTGATCTCTTCTCACAAAGTGCCAAGCGTTCCTACTTCAGAAATCTGTCTGGGGTGTCAGGCAGGACCCACCAAACCACCATTAGTCAACCCACTCCTGCTGCTTATTGGTAATTGGATTAGATGAACCCTGTCCCCAGCCACTTTGAAAGGCTGAGGTTGTTCAGCCTGAAGAAGAGGCTGAGGGGAGACCTCACTGTGCTCTACAGCTGCCTGAAAGGAGGTAGAAGCTAGGTGGGAGTTGGGCTCTTCTCCCTTGTAACAAGTGATAGGATGAGAGGAAACGGCTTCAAGCTTCACCAGGGGAGGTTCAGGTTGGACATCAGAGGAAACTTCGTGACTAAAGGGCTGCTGACAGCCTAGCACAGGCTGTCCAGGGAGGTGGCTGAATCCCCAGCCTGGAGGTGTTTCAAGGAGGCAGAGATACGGTGCTGGGTTAGCCCCAGCACTGGCAGAGTTAGAGAGTGGTTGAGCTGGATCTTGAAGGGCTTTTCCATCCAAAAAGATTCCAGGATTCTCTTGATCTTATCTACACTTTATGTGGCAATCACCAATAGTCACTTTGCTGCTGGTCTCAACCTGCATTTGAAGAGGTCTTGACCCCCCTTATTACTTTTCCATGTGGTAACTCCCCGCCAGGTTAGCATGGATTGCACCTAGAGCACCGAGCAGACAGCACATTCCCTAAGCATGATCAGCAGAATTGTGATGCAGCTGCTAGGATCAGGTACTTGTCTGGTAGCTCCCCTGAGGGCAAGGACAGACATCTACCAGTGAGAGCAGCAGACCCTAGCTTTTAGCGGCTGTAGCCCTGCAGGTGAGTTGCCATTGCTTTTCAAAGCTCTCATTCTGTCTGTGGTTATTAAAGGCCCTGGCTGTGAGTATTGTGCAGCTGTGCCTTCAGGTTTTTGTGACCTCTGCCTCATCTCAGAGGAGACCTTGGCAAGAGCAGCCACAGGAAGTGCTCTTAATATGATTGAAAATCTATTCATTAAAACTGAGAATGGTTTTGCTTGTCAAAAAACTTACACTCATCCCTTGGTGGTGCCTATGATGGCACCGTGCTGACATCTCCCATTCCCTGGCTGCAGCCTCCCCGCCTCCAGCCCAGCCCCTACACTTTCTGCTGCTGGCCTTCGGTGGCAGTTAGAGGGTGGAACCGAACGCCCACGTAGAAGACCTGGTATCTGTGCTTCCACACCACGAAGCAGGCTAACAGACACACCAGGGCTGCCACCAGGTTGAGGCCCATCTGCAGAGGCAGGTAGAGGTTGAGCATGCTGGTGAGGCTGCCACAGTCAACCGCGTCCTGGTAGATGAAGGTCCTACCAAGAGGGTCTTCTGTGTCCAGCTTGCAGTGGCAGGACTCGAGGACGGTGTCGCAGGTAAATCTGCTCATCTGCACGTAGTGGTGTGCAGCAAAAGCCACTGCCAAAACACAGGCAATCAGAGCCAGGGCACTCAGAAGGAAATACATCAGCTGAAAGACAGCAAAACAAAGAAAATCAAGAGGAAGCCTCCCTCTTTTACCCAGCCACACAAAGGAGGAGGAGCGCAGAACAACGGCACGCATGTGTCCTGCACAGGGAATGTGTGGGCAACGTCCTGCCTGCATGTAGAGTGCTTCCCAACCTGCAAGATAGCTGTGAAGTTCCTGCTGAAGCAAAGCTCAGCAGCTCACCTCAGGACCTGGCCACTCTGCCTTGCATGTTTCACCTGAGCACCACTTTGCAATGCTGGGACCTGATGAGAGCACCAAGAGACCTGTAGCTGTGCGCTCAGCTTCTATCCACCTTCAGCCAGAAGCTTTAGAGGGAGAGAGTGAGGGAAGGCCAAGGGTCTGCTTGTGACCCCACTGCTCCTCACAGTAGTGGCAGCTTGAAAACAGGGTGGCCTTTATCTCAGGTAGCTGTGCAGATTGCCCCCTCACAAACACAGGGAAACCAGCAACAGCTCAGAGCCTTTGCTTTTCTGAGTTCTGCCTGAGGCCTCTGGATGCCAGAACACGTGGGCTTCCCTTGCTGGTGCTGGCTGGAGCTGGCAGCTGCTGTGCTGCATGCAGAAAGGAGTGTGGCTGTCTGCTGAAGTCATGCTCTGTGCTTAGCCAAAGCGGTGCTTTCTGGTTCTGCTCAGTGCTGTCAAATTTTGATTGCCTTGGTGCCTTGGATGTGGACATTGCTGGCAGATGGAGCCCCTCCAGCCAGAGCTGTGCTGATGTGTAACCTGTGAGCTGCTCTAGAGATGGTGCAAGAAGGCTTTGAAAGTGGACAGACTCTGAGGAGTGTTTCTCTTCTCTGAGCAATGGGAGTTGTGCTGTGATGCAGAAGTCCTAGTGGACTGGATTGAAGTCCCTGGACTCAGAGCAGCAGAAGACAGAATCAGGCCTCCTTAATAAATAAGTCATTGAGCCAAGACTGCAGGATGTGCCTGGTTCTCCCTTGGCAGGTATTTTATTGAGGTGCCAACTTCAATTCCAAGTCAGGACTAAAAAGTCTGAAATCCACAGCCTGAGCTACACTCCAGGTGCAGCCAGCGAGAACCTACCTGTTGTGTACCTAAAGCCCCTGAAGCTGGGGAAGGGTCTGGAGAACAGGGCTGGGGAGGAGCAGCTGAGGGAGCTAGGGGTGTTGAGACTAGAGAAGAGGAGACTGAGGAGAGACCTCATTGCTCTCTACAGCTCCCTGAGAGGAGGCTGCAGTGAGGTGGGGGTTGGGTTCTGCTCCCTATTAACAAGTGGGACATAGTTTAATGCCCATGGTGGTGTTAAGTCAAAGACTGGAGTTGATCTTAAGGGTCTTTTCCAATTGAAACAATTCCATGATTCTATAAAAGGAAAGAAATCTCAGAATCTAACTGCATGGGCAGCTCCTACAGCAGCCCTCAGAGGCAGACAGGGATGTGTGGGACAGAGGACAATTCCCAAATTACTCTCACAAGGTGTTTGCAGGGGAATCTCCCTGCCAGCTGCTGGAAAGGAGAACAGTTCTGGATAGCTAAGGGAGGCACAGGCAAACCATGCCTGTGAGGGAGCACAAGATCCCATCAACAGGTCTATCACACGCCAGACCTGGAGGCAACTTCAACATCACAAATACAGCCACGTGGTGAGCTCTGCCCAGGGACCACAGCTGGCCACTGGAAAACTGGCTTTTGACAGCCTCAGAGAGATGGGTACTGTGCCTGCCACTGGAACAGGAGAAAAGGGAAGTGGGTAGAGCCAGCATGTGATGAGGGCAGAGCAGGGCAGCTCATCCTCCTGTGGGTTCCTCTTGTGAGCAAGATTTTTGCAAGATTTACCAGCAGCAGTTTTTGCTCCACGCCAAAAAGACAAGGACCAGGCTAGGGATGGAGCTCCTCATGACAAAGGCCTCTCACCACTGTCAGAGTGGTGCTGGCTCAGCCATGGGCCTGTGGGCTTGGGCAGGGCTGGAGAGTGTCATGCTGCTACAGGAGATGCTGTGATGAGAAGAATGGGGAGTGACCTGTCAGCTATCAGCAGATAGCCCAGGAATTAACAGGAGATCTCAGGACTTCCCTTTGTGGTCCCATTGTGGTTTCTTTGCTAAGGGAGGATGATCTCCCCGTGTAGATAGCCAGGCACCAGCTGGGCACACTGCAGAGCACCCATCCTGCAGACACAGAGGGGGGACAAGGGCAGAAATTCAGCCTGGGCCTGGCTGCTCAAGCCCCAAAGGACAAAGCCACTGTCCCTTCGGGTGGGGTGTCAGATCCTCGCTGGCACGCTGGGTGCTGTGGGTACTTGAGGCAGCCTCAGGAAGGGGCTTTGGCTGGCAGCAGCTCTGACAGCCTCTTTATCAGAGCCCCGGGCTCAGGCAAACATGAAATGAAAGAAGCAGCTGTGGAGAGGGAGGAAGGCAGAGAGGACTGTGTGGGTCCCACCCCATGACAGCAGTCACAGGGCCACCTCCAGGGCTGACCAAACCCCCCAGGACTCTGTGTGTGGTCCTCCTCCCAGAGTGAGGCTTAGGCTGTGCAAGGGATCCTGTGTTGCTTACTGTACCCCAGGGAAGCTCAACCACCTTTTCATTGTAGACCTGTGGCACCAGCCACCAGCCTGAGGGCAGGGCATGGGCATCTGCACTTGATGACCTACAGAGGTCCTCCAACCCCTGCCACTCTGGGATTTCACACCTTCTAAGTTTGTTTTCTTATGTGAGCCGTGGCTCACAGTCCTCACTGCCAGGGTGGGTGGGTGGTGTTACTGAGAGTGGTGGAGACATCTGAGCTGCCCAGCCCAACATGCCATTCCCAGCACCAGGCACGACTCCCTTCCTGCTTGGAGGCCAAGTTCAATTTGATGCTGCAGGGCAGGCAATAAAAAGCCTGGTGGCAGCCACCGCCCAGCCCAGCAGCTCCCTGGGCAGCCCTAGCATTTGCTGTCAAGGGGACAGGAAAAGAAAGGGAAGGCACTCGGAGGGCAGCAGCTATTGTTCTCTCGCCTCTCTACGTGTAAGGGTGGGGAAAGCTTGAAAGAGGCAGAACAGACACCCATGGCCTCCTTCCTGAGGCAGGGTGGATGTCAGATCATGAGCAGCTGCTCCTTCTGCCCTTCTCAGGCAGCAGTCACTGCTCTCATGTGTGGATGGCTTTGGTGTTATGTGTCTGCTTGCTTGTTATGTGTCTGCAAAAGACTGAGAGTCCTGAAAATGATAACAATAAGGAAAAAAAGCCCAGGAAAAAATGGTGTTTAAAATGCTCCATCTGGAAGGTGCCAGGCTCTTTATGGTAGTGCCCAGTGAGGCAGGACAAGGTGCAGTGGGCACAAGCTGGAACCCAGGAGGTTCCACCTCACCACGAGGAGAAATTTCTTTGGTGTAAGGATGCTGGAGGCCTGGAGCAGGCTGCCCAGAGAGGTTGTGGAGTCTCCTTCTCTGGAGACTTTCCAAACCCACTTGGATGCATTCGTGTGTGCCCTGCCCTGGGTGACTGCTTTGGCAGGGGGCTGGACTGGATGCTCTCCAGAGGTGCCTTCCAACCCCACCATTCTATAGCTCTGTGAACAAGCATTTCTAGTCTTTGTTTTCTGGTTTCTCAGCAGTGTGACTGAAGCACAGCCCTGGGCAGCATGGTGAGGCATGAGGCATGATGTCTGCCCCCTCATGCCATGCTGCCATGGGAATTTGCCTCGTGGAAGAAGGATTGTCCCCGTGGTTTGCTTCCCCGTGTTCCCTGATGCCCGTCCCCAACACGAAGCACCGTGCACTGAGCCCTGGCTGCCTGCTCGGGTGCAGCCTCCCCCTCCTCAGCCCTGGAGGCAGGCATCTGGAGACTTGCAGACACCCTTTGTGGTTTGCCTGGCCCCTGCAGTTCCTGGTTCCACCGGGAGCTGCACAGCTGCGGGGAGGATTCTGAGACGCTACTCACATCACATAAAAATCCACCCCTTGTTCAAGTGGATCCCATTTCATCTCACCCAACGTCTTACCCAGCTCTCTATGAATCCCCAGGCTTTCCCTAAACACTTCCCAAATTACTCCAGCTTCTCTGATCTGAATCTCATTGATATTCCTAAAGTATGGCAAATGAAGTTATCTGGTCTGGTTTGAAATATTTGTTACTGGAGTTTCTTTCTGCCTGGAAAATACCAGAAAAACATTCCTGAATTTCAAGGCCATTTTCACTTCTTTTTGTGTGGCCTTCCAAATATCCCCAACTTTCCTGAGTGGTTTTCATGACATGAGATGAAAAATAAACAGGAAGCACTGCAGGTACCTTGGCTGTAAACTGCAGACATGTCTTCTCATCAGGCTGGTAGGAAATGCAGAGCATAACGAATCCCACCAAGGACACCACACAGACCTGCAGGGCAAGAGAAGCAAAATGTGTCAGTGTTCAAAAATCCTACCAAAAAAAACCCTAACTCTTTTATTTTTTAAGCCAAAACACTCTGCTGTGTTAGCAGGAGCATAACTCCAGAAGCAGTGTGTAAGTCAACTCCTCTGAGTAGAGGCAAGCGAATGCCTCCTATGTGTAGATGCACTTGTGAGGAGAGAAGAGCTTTAACACAGAATCATGGAGTCATTAAGGTTTGGGGTTGGGAGAAGAAAGGTCTCTCCAGAAAGACCTTAGAGCAGCCTTACAGAATCTGCAGAGGGCTACAGGAGAGCTGGAGTAGGAAATGTTGATTAAGGCACAGAGTGACAGGATGAGGGTAACAGCTTCAAATTGGAAGGAGCTGGACTGACACCAGACATTAGGAAGAAATTCTTTCCTGTGAGGGCGGCAAGGCACTGGAACAGGTTGCCCAGGGAAGCTGTGGAGGCTCCAAGCCTGGAAGTGTTGAAAGCTAGGCTGGATGGTGCCTTGAGCCACCTGACCTCATAGGGAGTCATAGGACCCCATGGGAGGGGGTTGGAACCCAAAGCGTTCTGTGATCCTCTGTTCTTGGAGAACCAAAGAGCAAACCTCACAGGAGGATGCAGGAGCCACATCTCTGCAAACAGGCTGCTGCTTTCTGGCAGCTTTTCCACTGCCTGGACAAAAGGCTGGGTCCCCTGGCACACAGTGAGGGCTCCCTGTGCCACCATGGAGCTGCCAGAGCTGGATCAAGGAATGAGAGGAGTCCTGACCTGTGCCCATGTGGGTGCCATGGGCAGCTGGAGCTGTGTTTGGAGGGATGTCTCCATGCTTGGGTTGCCTTGGGGAAGCAGGGAAGTAGCTGGTACGCACCCATTTTTAGATGCCACTGTACTGCACAGCCTCAGGAGAGGTCTAGGTGTGATGAGCTGCAGGGAGGCCCTAGGTCAGGGTCAGTCACTGTGCTTGCACACACAGTGGGCTTCACACAGGTCCTCCTAACACCTTGACTGTAAATGGTAGCTGTTAAATTTCTGGTGACTACAGCAAGGACCTGTGGGATTTTCCCCTTTCATCTTGCTTTGGAGGCTTTGAAGGCTTCTCGTTAATCTGAGGCCATCCCAGAGCAGTGGGATTCGCCCTCTTGGAGCAGAGCCAAGCTTTGCTCAGGGACGGGACCGCACCATGGAGGTGCCTGCAGGAGCAGAGGGCTGCCTCATCCCCTGCTGCTCTCTGCACACCAGGCGGTGCTGCTCACAGCCAGGTGTCCAGCTCTGCAGTGCTGCTCACACCCAGATGTCCAGCTCCACAGTGCCGTTCACACCCAGGCAGTGCTGCTCACACTCAGGTGTCCAGCTCCACAGTGCTGCTCACACTCAGGAGGTGCTGCTCACACCCAGGTGTCCAGCTCCGCAGTGCTGCTCACCCCCAGATGTCCAGCTCCACAGTGCTGCTCACACCCAGGAGGTGCTGCTCACACCCAGGAGGTGCTGCTCACCCCCAGGTGTCCAGCTCCGCAGTGCCACTCACACCCAGATGTCCAGCTCCGCAGTGCCACTCACACCCAGGTGTCCAGCTCCGCAGTGCTGCTCACACCCAGGTGTCCAGCTCCGCAGTGCTGCTCACACCCAGGTGTCCAGCTCCACAAGGGATGCTTGGCCTGCACTGAGCACATGCCTGGCTGTACTTGAGGCAGCAGCGTTAAACACTGGGGTTTGATCACAATACCCACATGGTTGGACAGCAGCCCGGGAAGGAGCAGTGCCTCTCCCTGTCCAGCCAGCCAAGCCCTGGAGAACCTGTGTGACTGATCAGACTTTCCTCAGCAAGTTCTCTCCCGTGCCATTGCAGCAGGACATGGGTAGGAAGCATCGCCTGAGAACACTGCTGAGGAAGTGTCAGGATTATTTACTCCCTTCCCTGTCATGGGTATTTATATTCTGGTCCCATGACTTACACACAAGCTCCCATTTATTTGTTTTCTTTCCTTTATTGTTGACAGCCATAGCTGACAGGGTTGTCAGGGGGACAAACAACCTTTCTTGTCAAAGGTCCTTCAGTGCTGGGTTGGGGTTGTTGTGCCCCACAGTGCTGCTCTGTACTCAAGCATGTTTTGTTTCTCAGGATTAATGGCCAATGTCCTTGGTCCCTTGCACTGAGTATTAATCTTTTAATTCAATTAACATGCCCACAGAACTTAAATCTTAAGGAGCTCATATCTCCAGTAACATCCGAGTGAGCAGCCCCACCGTGGCCAAAGGGAAGGGCTTGCAGCAAGACCTAGAAGAGTACATCCACAGACCCGTGCTGAACGCCATGTCCCCAGACTCCTGTGAGATCAAAGCGCTGGACCTGAGCGTGTTCAGCGTCTGGTGCTGAGGGATCTCATTGTGAGCAGTAGATCAAGCATGCCTTGCGTGGGCACTCACACTCGCGTGACCCAGGGTCAGCTGTGCTTCCAGGTCTCTCCCGTGACACATCACGGGACCCTGCCTGCTCTCCAGTCCTGTTCCTGCTTTCCCACGAGAGCCAACAGGCCGGCATTCATTCCTGAGGGCAGAGCCAGGCACCACCGGTGGCATCTTCTCTCTACCACCAGGTGCCTCTCACAACTCTTGCACAACCCTGCTGGCCTTCAGTGCAGCAGGCTGGGCCCTGCCTCTCCAGTCAGCTTCCCATGCGAAAGGCTGGTGCCTAAAGGATCTCCATTCCTGCACGTGCTCCACACAGGTCCCCTGGGATTTAAGTCACACATTCAGGGCTACTTGAAGGGACACACTCGACTCCCACACTGCGCAGCATGCAGCTGACCTTGCTCCAGCACCTGCTTGCTACCAATCTGCTTGCCACAACTGTGTTCTGCACATCAAGCAGGTCCTGCAGCATTGATCGGATCAGCTCCTGTGACTGCTGTCTGGAAATCCAGAACTATGCACTCCTATGCTGAACACATTTCAAATCAGGCTTGTGTCAGGGTCCTGTTTCCAAACTCCCCAGAGGGCCCAGCACAGCCGCTGCCGAGCAGAGCGACGTGGGAGGTTATCCAAGGGAAGAATTTAAATTTAGAAAAGCCCCAAATGCAGCTCAGATGTATTTAGGGTTCAGATTTAATTCTGGCTGAGGCATGCCCTGTGCAGCCCTCCTGCTCACAGCTGGGTACTGGGAGCTGCCTGGCAGAGCTCAAGGTTTGTGCTGCACCATTTTCACTGCTGGGAGTTTTCAGCAGTAGGCAGGGACATCTTGGGGCTGAAAAGTGGCCTCTTTTGGGTGGTTTCCTGTAAACCTCAAGTAAAAGGGGAGTAGACTTTTTTTGGGTCACCCCACCCCGAGGAGGACTAGATCCTGATGTGGATTAGGAACTAGATTAGGATTAGATTAGAACTACAGATTTCAGCAGGACCAGGACCTGCTATCAAGGGCATTTAGTAGTAGGTCCCAGCTGGTGTGCCTGGGAGGATCCCTGTGCTCATGGTGAGCTAACAAGCAGTCCTTGGCTCCCCAGGGCTCTGCCACACTAACCCTCTCTGTGTGCAGAGCCTGGCCAACATGAGTGGCTGCTTCCCTCAGCTTGGAGCCTCAGACTCTGCTGCAGAATAGGTTCAGCAGCGCCTGCAGCTGTACTGCAGCACAGGTTCAGCACTTGTGAGGAGCTTGCCTCTGCGGATCTTCATCATCTTAAACCCAGACTCAAGCAGCACAGATCGAGCCCAAGCTTTGTGTACCCCAAATCCCTCACCATCAGCTTTGCTTCAGCTTCTCTTGCTATGCTGAAGAGCTTCATGCTGAAGCCCAGCAGGCTGACACCCTGCCCAGCACCATGCCAGCACCCTCCCACAGCAGCCAGCCCTGTCCTCCTACTACATCTGCTGCACGTCTGGAAAGCATCTTGAGGGAGAAAAACAGGTTGGTCATCTGGTCATCTCCAACAGCAGCAAACACAAGTGGCAGTGCAGAAGGGTCCCTGGGCAGAGCTCACCAACACTACTACCCAGTGAGGACAATGAGGGCAAGGGAGCTGCTCTCCCCATCCTCACCTGCCCATAGCTCGCTCCCATCTGGCCGTAAAAGAATGAAGCAGGAGGTGTAGGAGTGGCACAAGGCCAGCTCATGGTGGTGATGAAGGTGGTTATGGAATGAAGGTCAGTGGGGGAAAACCTGAACACTGAAGGCTGTGGTTTGCATTTATCAGCTTGGCACAACAACAGACTAAACGTTCCCATGAGGTGTTCTGGTGGCAGCAGTTTTTAAGTGTCACCTTTCATAAAAAAATGCCTAGTTTCCCCAAAACCAAATCAAAGTGAAACCTCAGCAAGGCTGCCCAGGAGAACCTGGCTTTAGCTGGGGATGATTCCCAGTTATTGACCCTCTCTAGAAAGAGACAAAGGTCACCTCACAGGTAAATGGCCTCAAGTTGCACCAGGGGAGGGTTAGGTTGGAGATGAGGAAAAATTTCTTTTCACTTCAAGAGTGATCAGGGACTGGCACAGGCTGCCTTGGAGGTGTTCCAGGAATGTCTGGCTGTGGCCCTTGGAGACATGGTTTAGTGGCCATGCTGGTGTTGGGTTGATAGTTGGACTGGATGATCTCAGAGGGGTTTTCCACCCAAAACCATTCCATGATACCTCAGGAGAGCTCGCCCAGAAGAGCCTGAGCAGGGAGAAGTGTCAGAGCTCTTGGGTCGGATGCTCATTCTGTGGCAGAGCTTTTGAGACTAGAAGAAACAGCAGCTGAAGCCATGGCTGCTGCCTGGAGCTGCTTCTGAAAGAGATGATTCTTTTGGAAGGCTATTTTCAAGCCCAGGTTTACATCCATCCACCCACACACGTGGCTTTCACACAACAGAAACCATGAACACCCTGGGCAATCACTGCAGATGAGCACGTATGCAACTTCCTTCACCGCCTGAGTCCTGCACACCCAGCTGGAAGGGAGCCTGCCTGGCACAGCTCTGATGCTGCCTACTTTTGATCACAGTGGAAAGGATCCCAGAGCAGATCTGTCAAGGAGAAATGCATCATTTCTTCCTCTGAGTGTCAAAAGGCCACAAGATAATGAAAGAGAATGACAAGAGTACCATCACTGTCTGCTGCCTCTGCAGCATTTTCATCTGCAGATCCCAAACAGTAACCACTTTGCAGAGATCACAAGGCCTCAGCAGGGGCAGGGAACCTGCCCAAAGCTGTGTGGAGTCGATGGCAACACACAGAGGAAATAAAAACCCTGTGGGCTTGCGTGGGCTTGTGAAGAGTTCATACAAGATCTACAATGCAGCAAGAAGGAAGAGGCTGCCGGGGTGGTGGGATAGGAGTGACTGTGGTCTGGGATGAAATCTGACTGCTTAAAAGGAAATGTTGGTGAAGAAGGCAGAAATTAGCTACTTGATAGCGTGCATGGACAAGCACCTTCTACAGACACAGCAAAGGAGCATCTGGAAGATGCTTAGCATGGGGGGCAGGTGGAACCAACCAGTTGCAAGCGGGCATTAACTGGCTGCAATGCTGATAGCATGGGAAAGGGAGAGCTACATCATGGCTGGACTCAAGGATCTTGAAGATCTTTTCCAACTGAAAGGATTCTAGAGTTCCAGCCTGGAGTTTCAGGTGCTTGGGACAGGTCTCATGGAGCAGCTGGGCAACTGCTTCAGAGCCAGACAGCTTGTCTGTAAGCAGCCATAGGCAGGGGAAACAAAAGCCACTCTCAGTTTGTAATGGCATTTGGCTGCCTGTGCCCAGGCAGTGTGGCAGAGGCACACTGCAGGGAAGAGCTTGCTGAAGCTGAGGCAGAAGTGGTGAATCATGACCTTCCCACCTGGTTTCTGACTCAGGCCCCATGGATTTCAGCTGAAATGCATCTCAGACCAATAGGTTTTAACCAGCAGCTGCAGGAGGGAAGGGCTGGTGTCAGGTGTCTTCCGAGTGGAGCTCTTTGGTGATGGGGGCCACCTCTGCTCCTCGTCAGCAGATTAGTGGCCACGTTTATTCCACAGGCTGACAGCCCCAGTCCCTGGCCTGTGCTATCCTCAGAACCCTGGGCAGTCACCTTCTGATCTAATTCAGACCACCTCTCATGGACTCTCTTGGTAGCACCTCAGTCATCTTCTCCTCTAAAGAAAGTCCCTTTCCTCCACTGTAACATGCCCAGGCACTTGGGTTTCAGCAAGGAGTGGTGCCACCCTCCTGCCACTAACACAGAAGATAGCCAAAAACAAACCAAAACCAAAAAACCTTTCAGTCCCCCAGGGCCTGTTTAACACATTAGCAATTTCCCATTTTTCCGCCATCCTGCTCCAACAGCCACAGGGTCAGATCCAGCCCTGCTGTCATCCCAAAGGACTAACATCAGCAACAAGCTTCTCCATTATCTCTGGTGTTGCTCAAAAGGTCTCCATAAAACATTTTTTGAAGTTATTGATTCTGAATACTAATCAAGTCCTTGAAAAAGAGCACTTGAGTGGGATGCTACTAAAACAAATCTGCTCTGGTATTTTGCACCACATCTTCTCATTCTGTTGCTCATTTCTGTGCCAGTAAATGAGTTTGGGGAAGTCCCTTTCTGCTGTGAGGTTTGTCCTCAAGCAGCAAGTGGGCGTCATCCACCTCCTACCTCCATGCAACCTCCCACAGCAGCCCAAGAGTCAGCCCAGAGGATGCCCGGCCACATAGACAATGCCCTATCTAAGGGTCCTCCATGGATCAGTTTCCCCCCAGTCCTCAGCATGCTCCCTGCCACAGCTCCTCACCAGCTCCCTGTCTTGCTGGGGGGCTCTGGGGCTGCAGCACAACATCCACCTCTCCTTTCCTGTGCTGCTTTCCCTTTCTGTTGGCATCAGGCACCTCTTTCCTTTTAGCTTTGGGCTGAGGGTGCAAGAAGAGCAATGTGGCTTCCCAGAAGCCTTACCTGAGGGCAAGCAGCTGGGCACCAAAAGGCATTCTGAGCCAGGAAGGACTCACACTGCACTTGAGTGTGATGGTAACTGAGCATAGCACCAGAGTCCCCAAGGTGCCAGCCACCATGGACTCAAGCCATAGGTACAGTGACCCCTGGCAGCAGCCCACAGTGTGCCCTGCTGCTCCCCATGGTGGAGACATCCTGTAAACATGAAGCAAAAGGAAGCTCTGATCCCCACAGCCAGTACAGGCCCATCAGGTGTGTTACCCCAGGCCTTATTCTGGCTGGCTGCTTCATGCAAATCATGGCCTCCATGGCTGGGAGTTGGAGATCAGCCCAGGAACGCACGTGGTGAGCTTTGCTTGGTGTTCAGAGGCAACTCTGAAAGCCACTGACTGAGCTTTGCCTCGTGTGGGCTTCTGAATGGCACTGCTGCCAGTGCCTGCTGCTAGGAGTGAGAGGAGGGAGAGCTCAGCCTCCAGGGAGCAGTCACTGGGGATTCTCCAAGGGGAAACAGGCATATGTGGACATCCCAGAGAGATGGTATGGATGTTCCCATGGCTTTTCTCACAGTCTTGGCCATATGTGAGCTCAGGCAAACCCATCCTTCCCCCAGGCTTTGTGTGCCAGCTTTATCTAATGCAAAAGCTGCCTCATATCTGGGATACTGGAGAAGAAACAAGCTGACCTCCAGCATTCCCAGAGAACAGGAGTGGCAATGTCACTCACTGCTGCTTGCTCATCTGCGCTCTCCCTGGCCCCTCAGGAGGAAGCTGTCCTGAGCCAGGGACAGGCTCAATGCTGCAGAGCTTTGCTGAGCTGCCAGGGACCTCTCTAGTTGGAAGAGAAACAAGAAGGGCAAGACAAGCAAGAACTCTTCCTGCAGGAGTTCAGCTCCTGTTCTTCCCACTCTTTGGAGGGGTGACCAGCGGGATTAACATGGCAAAGCCCGAACAGCTCAGGTGTTCCAACAAATCCTTCACCTGGCAAGAAATTACACCCATGGGAGATGCTCCTCTGGGTGTTTAGCACCCCAAGAGTCTTCTATCTGAGCTCCTGAGCACAGATCTGTTTGCTGGGGGTTCTCACGGTCTGGGAACACCCAAACCACTGCCAACACCTCAGTGGGCACCTTCCTGGAGCCTGGGGAATAAGCCCTGCACACTGAGCTGCCTCCACAGCACACCCCAAGCTCAGGGGCACCGACTCTGTCCCTTGGCACTGCATTGCACCCCCGCAGCCACTCCTCACCCTCTGCAGGGGCACCCAGCTCTGGGCCCCACCCTGCCAGCTGCCTCCTACAGCCTGGCAGCACCCTGCCCTTTACCTCATCCCCACCATCCTGCACAGTGGGTCTGGCAGGTCACTCTGAACCGTGTGTGACATGGTGGGAGCCACTGGTGGGCCTGGGGTGGGCTCCCTTTCCCTGCCATGTTCCCCATCTGCCAGCATCGGCCCCGCCCCACAGCCAGTGGTGGGGGAGAAGCTGAGGATGGACGGGCACCAAGGGGTTAAATCATGCTAGTTCTTCCACTCAGCAGAGAGAGGAAGCTCCACAGGCAGCCATTGCTCACCCGGGCAAAAGTTGTAAGCCACAGTCAAGCTCCAGCTTCCAAACCCTGACTGCTGCAGTTTGGGGGGCAGAAGGGGAAGGCAGAGAACCCAGGGGGTTGTGTCAGCAGCGCCGGGCTGCTCGCTGCAGAGCACAGGCTGGTACAGACAGCCAGGGAACACCAACCCTGCCTCTCGTTTCAGGTCTGTTGGGTGTTCCAGGGCAGAAGATGGAAGCTTGTGTTGCCCTGCAGGAGCAGCTTCCTCGGGAAGAGTGCAGCCAGACACTGAATCCCGGGAATATTCACAGTTAGCATAACTCAGCTGGTGCTGTGCATGCAGCGGGTTAGTTTCAGGTAGAGCGGCATGCAGCTTGCATTAATGCTGGCAAAGGCACCGGATGGAGAAGCAGACTTTATGCTTACAAGTATCCCAGCCCAGTACGGAGTGTCTCTGACTGGCAGAGAGGAGCTGATGCCTGCCATCAGGAAGCCCAGCGCCGTTACAGAGGTGCCCAGTGCCAGCTGCAGGAAAGCGAACAGCAGCGGGAACCGGCAGCCACAACAAGTGTGGGACTCCTCCTCCGGGCCGGCTTTGGGCTCCCCTTTGCTTTGCTTCTGCTTCTGCTTCTGCTTCTTCATCGCTGCCCGCTGCGTTCCGCCGGCTCGGTGCTGTCGCTGTCCCGGGCGCTCCCCTCCTGCGTGTCCGTGCCGAGGGAGCCCACGGCTCCACGCGTCCTGCGCTGAGGGACCAGGCTCTGACCCCCGGGGCTCCGCCGTGCGCTGCCTGCCGCCCTCCTGCTAGGGAGAATCGAGGAGGCTGAACAAATATGGAAAACATTTGGAGCAGATTGTCAGAGCTTGGGAATGCCACAGAGAGTCCAGGGAAGGGGGGATCCAAGGGGGTAGGCAACTGCCAACACACGGGCGCTGGGCGTGAGGCCGTGGAGGAGAGCTGAGTGTGGTGCCACGCAGGGTTGGCACTCCTGAGAAGGCAGTGGTAGCTCAGCACACCAGCAGATCCCTGTGCCTCTTGAACTAGGGACACAGTATTCCGGTTGTGGTGTCACCAGGGCAGAGAGCAGGAGAAGAACCTCCCTAGACCTGCTGGCCACACTTTCCTGTGTGTACCGGAGGGGAAAAGGTTTCTCTGCTGCCAGCCACAGCTCCTGCAAGGCCAGCCGGCAGCTCTCACATGCTGGGAGAGCGACGGGGACGGGCACGGGGACGAGCGCTGAGTGCGGGATCGATCTCCTGCAACGGGATGGGGGATGAGCGCTGGGTGCGGGATCGATCTCCTGCAACGGGGATGAGGACGAACGGTGGGTGCGGGATCGATCTCCTGCAACGAGGATCTGAACCAGGCTGTGTCTGCTGATCCCTCCTGGCGTTAACAATGGGAGAGTGAAGCAGCTGCAGAAATTCACAGCACCGGCAAGCACTGAAAGTTAAAAGAATGACTCCTGTGGGAATTGCAGGAGTAAATGAGGACACCGAAATGACTCCAAATCTTCTCCAGCAATGTATCTTCCGGATGTCGCTTGGATTTCCTCAGCAGAGTGATCATTATCCTGCTGCGCCCAAGGCCCTCATTAAGTGTGTCCTTAAATGAAACACGTGCTTGAATGCCCTTCCTGGGTGAGGATGTGTTCTGCTCCAAGCCCAGCCACCATCCCTTCTGGGGCAGGCAGCTGTGATTTGGTGTCCTCTACACAAAACGAGTCACTCTGTGCAGCTCTCCACAGCCAGACGCTGTCCTCTGTGAAAGGCTGCTGCTCCTCTTCCTCCCCCAGCTGAAGGCATGGATGAGGATGGCAGCAAGTCCAGCAGAGAGACCACGTCAGACAGCAACGAGATGCAGCTCTGCCATGACACAGCCTTTCCTATTTCTCCTGGCCATGAGGGCAGGCAGCATTGCCTGGGACCCCAGAAACCTGGGGTGTTTCTCCAGGACAGTGCTCACACTGGAGGTGTAGTGTCTTTGGTGCTGTTGAATCCACCCAGACACATGGAGACCTCCCCCCACCCCCCCATCCCCCAACCTATTTTACACAGACGTTTCCTCAAGGCATCAGCAGCCTGGCCAGGTGCCAGTCTTGGGGTTACAGCAGGAGCCCAGAGCAGCACAACCAACAAGGAACAGAGGCTTGGATGGAGCTCCCCAGGCTGCCCCAAGCACCGTGGGGTGATCGGCTCCAGCATTGTGGGGTGTCCCAGAGGCAGCACCACAAATGGCTGTTGAGCCTCAGATGCCCTCAGAGCTGCCAAACCAGCACAACGGCAGGGGCTGGGATGGAGCCAAATGTGCCACAACCAGGACAGGTTCAGCCACCCGCCAAGTCAGCCTGAGCTGTGGAGAAACCCAGCCCCTGCCTCACGCTCCCCTGGCCCCCTAGCAAGGCTTGAACTAGACTCAGAGCGAGCAGCACCGACACGGTGCCAGGTAGCCAAAGCCGTGCACAGCAGCCAGCTGCCAGGGGGTTCCCCGTTAGCAAAATGACAAAAGAGCCTCCCTGGAGGCAGAGGTCTGGAGCCAGCCGCTGTGTTTGCTAAGGACTGATGCCTGCTGACAGCAGATAATCACCACATCCAGCTCCTGAAAACCCAATTACATCAAAGGCATGGCCAATTAGAAATGGCTCTGACAGCCATCCAGGCTGCCCTCCGAGGTGCCCATTTCTAAAGCCGGGCCATGTGGAGGTGAGGCTTGTTTTCCACAGCCTCTTCTGAGGCCATTCACGTGTGCTGGTGTGTCTGTGGGTCTGCTGAGTGCTGGGTTGAGCCTCCACAGGAACTATCCAACCCACGTTATTCCTTATGCTTTTTGGCATCAGTAGGGGTAAGACCAAGGTATTTTCACTTCAGCTCTGGCTGCTCAGGTGGGACTCACAGCCAGGGTGGAGGGATCAGCCAAGGCAGGAGCCGAGGAGCTCTCTGCATAGCAGCAGGTCCCAGAGGTGTTCTGCTTGCTCCATGCAGTTGGTGCTCTATGCTGGAACCAGAGAGGTGCTCTGTGCTGGAACCTCCTCCTTCTCAAGAAGCACAGGGAGAAAAGCAGCTCTGAGCTGGTGCAGTGCTCCCAGGAGCTGTAGGGAGGTGCTCCCCTGCCAGGGCCCAGGACATGCCCCTGGGTGCTGTGGTTTCAGACTTGCTGGCGTTTGCAGACACTTGGGGCTTTGTTCCCGAAGCCGGCCAGGGTCTCACGCTGGCACTTGGGCAGTCTCACTGCTCCAGCCTTACCGCATGGGTGATGTACTCACAGGTGCTGCAGCTGCTTAAAATACACATTTGGGTCCTCTGGAAGGCACCAGCTGGAACTTGCTGAAGAGCTCTCAGCCTTTCAAAAGCAAGTCACTGCAGTCCTCCAACCAGGCCTCACTGTAAGTGGTAACTTTTCTCAGAGCCTTCGGAGCCCTGAAGCACTGCAGAGCTCCAGCTGACGTCTTCAGCCTCATTGAAGCTTGCTGCTGACCTCAGCACAGCCAAGATTTGCTTGTCTTGGCTGGCTTGAAAACAGAGCCCCTGATCTTCCTGGGAGCCACAAGACCTGAGTACATCAGGGCTCACTTCTTCCACTGTTCTTCTCAGTCCTCTTGAGTTTGTCTTAGCAACTACAGCATCACAGAATCATAAAATCATAGAATTATTAAGGTCAGAAGAGTCCTCTAAGCTCATTGAGTCCAACCATTAACCCAGCACCACCATGGCCACTAAACCATGTCCCCAAAAGCCATGGTCACAGGTTTCTTGAACACCTTCAGGCCTGGAGACTCCACACCTCCCTGGGCAGCCTGTTCCAATCCCTGACCACTCTTGTAGAAAAGAAACTTTCCCTCATCTCCAACCTAACCCTCCCCAGGTGCAGCTTGAGTCCATTGTGTCCTCCATGTCCTCAGACAGGCGACCTTTCACACGCAGGGTTCTTGAGGACAAGGGGTCTCCTTTGCTGCCAGGACTGCCACTTGTACTCTACCAGATGGTGAAGAACATTCTCTCCCAGCTGGTTACTCTGGGTGTTGTGTTCTCTTGGCTTGGCATTGTTATGAACTGTCAGAGCTTCACAATTCCTCTGGCTGTCTTTTGCAATGTTTCTGAGGGACCACAGCAGCTTTGAAAGCACTGGTTAGGGCTGGCAAGCCCTACGGACTGGCATCACCTCTCCTCCTGGAAGAGCCTCAGCCAGCCCTGTGAGACTGGTGAGACACAGCAGGATGGAAGCTGGCAGGGAGAGGTGGTGAACCTGGAAGGCAGCTGCTCTTGAATAGTCTGAGGGCTGCCTGAGGACTGCTTTTGGTTAACAATGGCTGTCACAGAGAGGGAGGAGCACATGGGGACACTTCCTGGTGATACAGACGGTGCTGCTCAGCCAGAGGCCCTGGCCTATCAAACAGGAAGAGCTGCATGACCTTGAGGATGGGAACAATGGCAATGGGATGAATCCCAGTTGTGCCAAATGCAAGGTTTGAAGGGTCAGGAAAGAAAAAGGCTGAGGTGCCTTTGGCTGGTGACAGGGTTGCTGTGAATGGTGGCTTAGCTCTGCTGTGGAGAGAGCCAGAGGAGTGGAGGCTGTGCCAAGTATCACCTGATGCAGAGGGCGTGGAGGCTGCACCAAGTATCACCTGATGCATTCATCAATATTTGGTACCACGGATGCTAAAGAGCAGCAGTGGGGGAAACACCTCTTGGTGGGGTTTTGGTGGGGGGGCTGGAGACCCCACCTACCAACAGGAAACTCAGAGGGGCTGCCTTGCTCAGGCTTGCAGTATTAGAGAGGACACGACAGGTCTATAAATATCTCCTGTTAAAACAATGTTGGCAGAAGGACAAAGGGCCACAAATGGCTACAAATGGCCATGGGTGCAGCTAGCCTGGGATGCAGAGGAGGATTTGTAACCATGGGAGCTGCAAGAGCTGCAAGGCTGTGGGTCACTGCTCTGCCAAGGTGTGACTCACACTATGTGCCATGGGATTCCTGCCCTCCCAAAGCCCCGCTGCGGGCAAGCTGTCTGCTCCTGCCTGCTCCTACTAGTGCCCAGCAGCCACAGGAGGGGCCGGGCTGCCCACCCCTGCCCAGCTGCTTTAGGACTTGGCACAAACTAACTCCTTCACTTGTTAATGGCACTTCCTTGGATTTCTGAATAAACTGGAGATTTAGATCAGGAACCAGCTTTGGGAGGTCTGGCTCTTGTTGGTGTTTTTGGGGGGGCTGGGTGTTTTGTAGTTAATTCTTTGTATGTAAGTAGCACCTTTCATCTTCCAAGTGTTTCACACACATGCCATTACTGAAGTCTCCTGCACCCCCTTTGATCCTGGCAAGCATTGTGATGCTCAGCTTACAAGTGGGGAAAGCAAACTGCAGAAGAACAAATCCTTGCTGCTGGGCTCATCCCATCAGAGCTGATGCAACTTTGTGGCTCTAAAGGGCAAGCAGAGGTTACAGGATATGCACCAGGGTCAACAAGTGACCCAGTGGTGAAGCCATCGGGGGAACTCTTCTGGGTACTCTCTTGTTGCGAANCAGGGTTAAGATGCTGGCTGTAGAATAGAGGACCAGAACATTTTATGTTCTCTTCTCCTGATGAAGCCTGTTGGAGACTGCTTTGGAGATTTTACTGCTAAATAACAGAACAATTTCTCCTGCAAATCCAGAGAGTGATGTTGTCTGTGTGCTTGGGCGGCAGTCAGGATGTGAGGCACTGCAGCTGCACACTGCCTTGGCCCCAACACGAGCCTCACATCCCCCCCCCTCCCCTTTCACCCTTTCTAAAGGACATTTCTGTCTTACAGGGGCGAGCAGTGGGGTCTGCTAAGCAGAGCGGGAGCCTGGGAAACACCACACTTGAGGTCCAGCATCCATTCTGCCATCGGTTTGGTGGTTGGCATTGCACAGGGGCAGCAGATTCATTTCAGCAGGCAGTGCCCAGGGTGGAAGGTAAAAGAGCAGGCTGCTGATTTTGACAGACACTGACTCGTTTTGAGGCTCTTTAGCATGAGCTCTCTGCCCAGCCTTCCAGGACAACAATGCTGTTCGTAAGGGAATCCTCTGTGCATCCTTCTCCTGGCAAAGCATCTTGTGTCCAGAGCAGCTTCTGTGCTCTTCTGGATTGCTCAGTGCTATAGCAGAATTGCCTTTTGGTGGGGGGGAAAGAGGAAGAAAGGCCTGAATTTGGTGGTATTTTACCTGTAGCACGATTTTGTCCTGTTACTGCTAGCATTAATTCCTAGAGAAGTACAATGACTAAGGCTCTTTAATTTCATGGTCATTTTGATATGCTAAATGGTGCCGAGGGAGCGCAGTGGAAAATTAAGAGTTCAAATCCCTGTGGAGCATGGAGTCTGCAGTTAAAATGGTGCTGCTAAATATTAGTAATTACTAAAAATTATTTTGAAGTGGAGCATTTTAATCAGCTGCAATTGCTGCTCACTTTGCATCTGTATGAGACACAGGACTGACTGCTCCTGTGGGAGCTGAGCTCCTCACCTGCACAGAGCAGCACCTGTGAGATCCAAGGGGCTGTGCACTCAAGAAGGAAAATGGTCCTGACAGGGCAGGGCTGAGAGCACAACCCTCTGAAGAGCACAGCAGCCAAAGATGGAGGTGTTGGGACTGTCTTGTGCCACTCCCTCTGCCTGAGTCCCTCTGCATTTCTTGGCCAAAGAGATTCCTGCTCAAGACGATGGGGAATCTGTTGTGCAAGGGTGGACCAGAGGGTGGAAGGGGATGTGAACAAAGGTGGGACTGACGCAGAGAGCAAACTCCACGGGAGGCTGCAAGAAGGAAGCCCAGGTGAGTGTCCAGCAGAAGGGAATGGGAATGCCTGGTGAGATTTCGAACATGAGCAGGGAAGGGCCAGAGGGAGATAAACCTCCCAAGGGAACTGGTGGAGTCCCCTACCGTGGACACTTTCGAGACTCAGCTTTGACAGGCTGCTGGCATCTCAACTCCACCATCACCTAGCAAGGCTGGACCAGATGGTCCTTGGGGTTCCTTCCAACCTGGCACTCTGGGGTTCTGTGAAATCGGAGCTCTTCCTGGGACACAGCAAGTGATAAAACCTAGGGGCAGGAAAACACTTCCCTGTAGGCAAGTTATAGTTGGCCAGCTCTGTGCTTCTTCTTCCAGTTTCGTGCTTCTTCTAGCTCTGTGCTTCTCCTTTCAGCTCTGTGCTCTCCTTCCAGCTTTGCAGCATCTGGCAGCTGGGTGCCTTCAGAGAGCAGACAGGGGAATAGACAAACTGGGAGCCCGGCTGAAGGCAGCAATCCCGCTGGGAAGAAGGCGTGTGAGGAATTCTAATTCCCTGTGGACATGTGACGCAAATTGCAGCGGGAATTTGCATTCCTGCCTCTGTTTCACATCTTCCCCCCAAGCACAGTTAACACCTGCAAGGGGGCTGGGAAGCCTTGCCGAGAGCAGCAGCTCTGCCACCTTCTCAAAGGCAGAGGAGGAGCTCCAGAGCAAACAGGAAAGTTAAGGGCAGTCAGAAATGTGTCAAAGAAGGGGAAAGCTCAGCCAGACAAACCCAACCTGCCAACAGAAAAATCAGCTGCCTTTGACACCTGACACGGAGTCTCCAACGGCAGCCCTGTAGCAGGAGCAGAGTGTGATGGATGCAAACTGGAACCCAGGAGGTTCCACAAGAACACGAGGAGGGTGGCAGAGCCCTTGAGTAGGCTGCCCAGAGAGGCTGTGGTCTTCTCTGGAGCATTCCAAACCCATCTGGACATGTTCCTGCGGGATTTACTCTGGGTGATCCTGCTCTGGCAGGGGTGTTGGTCTAGATGGTCTCCAGAGGTCCCTTCCAACCCCTGCCATCCTGGGGTTCTGTGAGCAATGTGGGGCAAATACGAGCAGCAGCCAAACTGGCTGCCCTAGGCAAACCTGCTGCTGTCCCACCTGCAGCACCAATCCCGTGGCCGTGCTAGGTCTCTGGGTGCTGCAGAGGGCCTGGAGGTCTGTGGAGTGTCTGCTCCCAGTGCAGGAGCCAGCAAGCCCTCACTAGCAGCAGGCAGGGGACAGGGCTCAGTCTGCCCGAGGGACAAACTCAGGCAGGACCAAAGCCTCTGCAATGGGGAACAAGTCACTTTTACCTCTGCACAAAACAACCAGGACAAAAATGCCCACAGCTGCAATTCCTGCCTCAGTGAAGCACTGGGCAGCTCCAGTGCCCTGGTGTCCAGCTCTGCCTGACAGTGCAGCTCCCCTGCAGCCATAGCGTCTAGCAGCTGTTGACTGGCTCGGTGCAGATGTGCCCAGGATCCCTGCTTTGAGCACCCTGGCTCCAGGAAGAGGTGCTGCGTGGCTGTGGGGCTGGAGAGTGACTGCAGAGGTGGCTTCTGCCCTCACGGAGACCGCCTTGGCTGCCAGCACCACAGCCCTGCCAGCACACACGGCTCTGATTGCGACACGGCCGGGCCCTGGCAGGGGCTGCTTTTATTCATCTTCCTCAAAGCCTTAAATAAACAAGAAACAGGTTAAAAACAAAATCCTGGCCCCAGCCCCTTCCTGAGCTGGCTGTTCCACCATGGCTTCCTGCCCTGTGCATCAGCTCTCCCCTCCAGAGGCAGGAGGCGCCATGCTGCAGCTGCCTTGAGTAGCCTGCAGGACCCTGTGCCCGGTTCTGACGTGGGTGCCAGGCATCGATGCTGCCCTCCCCACACCACCCTCAGCACTCCACCTCGAGTGGGAACTTGAGTGTGCAACTGGGGGTGGGGAAAGCATGCCTTCTCAGGCCATGGCACAAGGACACAGGGACGCTCTGCTGGACACCAGCTGGTCATCAGCTGGGCACCAGTTCCATGGTGGTGGTGGCATTTCCAAAGACATGGATCCCACACAGCTCTCCAAAGCCTTCTCCTGGAGGGGTGATTTTATCCCACTTGCAATCTGTCATCAACATAGAATCACGGAATCATGGAGGCTGGCAAAGCCCTCTAAGGTCATCAAGCCCAACACCATGTGCCATGGTGCCATGCCTACACCTTTTCTGAACACCTGCAGGCACAGCGACTCCACAGCTACCTGGGCACTCACCCCTACCTCAGCTCAGCTCACAGGGCAGCTCTGGATGCTAGCACCTCACAATGCTTGTAACTAAAACAGGCAAAGGAAGTAGAAGAGAACAAGAAGAGCTCCTTCAAATCTATCAGTAGGAAAAGGAAGAAGAGGGAAGGTGTAGGGCCACTGCTGAACCAGGAGGCAGCCCTGAGAGCTGAGAAGCAGAGAAGGCAGAGCTGCTGAATGCCTTCTTTTCTTCAGTCTTTACACCTAAGACTGAATTTCCTAATGTATTCCAGACCCTGGATGAAGGAGAGGAAGCCTGGAGGAGGGAATGCTCCCCACTGGTCAGTGCAGACTGGGTTAGGATCAGCTACACAATTTGAACATTCACAAGTCCATAGGCCCTGATGAGATGCACCCAAGGGTGCTGAGAGAGCTGCCTGATGTTGTTGCTCTGCCACTCTCCATCATTTTTGCAAAAATGTGGCAGACAGCAGAGATGCCTGAGGACTGGAAGAAAGCCAATGGCACCCCAGTCTTCAAAAAGGGCAAGAAAGAGTTTCGTAGCATTCTATGAAGAGATAACTGAATGGGTAGATTCAGGGAGAGCAGTGGATGTAGTCTACCTTGACCTTAGCAAGGCCTTTGACACTGTCTCCCATGGCATCCTAGTGAGCAAGCTCAGGAAGTGTGGGATGGAAGAGCAGACAGTGAGGTGCATTAGGAACTGGTTACAAGACAGAGTTCAAAGAGTGGTGGTCAATGGTGCCAGGTCCAGCTGGAGAGCTGTAACCAATGGAGTCCCCCAGGGATCAGGGCTGGGTCTGGTGCTGTTCAACATCTTCATCAATGCCACTGATGAGGGCACAGACAGACAGAGTCTGCTCAGCAAGTTTGCTGAGGACACCACACTGGGAGGCTTGGCTGATCCAGCTGCAGGCTGTGTGGCCATCCAGAGAGACCTGTACAGACAGAGCTGGGCACAGAGGAACCAAATGAGGTTCAACAAGGACAAGTGCAGAGTCCTGCAGCTGGGGAGGAATAATAAACTGCAGCAGTACAGGCTGGGAGGTGATCTGCTGGAGAGCAGCCCTGTGGAGAGGGACCTGGGAGTGCTGGTAGGTAACATCCATGGCACAGCAATGTGCCCTGGTGGGCAAGAGGGCCAGTGGGGTCCTGGGGTGTATTAAGAGGACTGTGTCCAGCAGATCCAGGGAGGTTCTCCTCCACCTCTGCTCTGCCCTGCCCTGGTGAGACCTCATCTTGACTAATGTCTTCAGTTTTGGGCACTCCAGATTAAGAGGGACAGGGATCTGCTGGAGAAAGTCCAAGGGAGGGCTACGAGGACGATTAGGGGACTGGAACACTGCCTGATGAGGAGAGGCTGAGGGACCTGGGGCTGTTTAGTCTGGAGAAGAGAAGACTGAGAGGGGATTTAATAAATGTCTATAAATATCTGAGGGCTGGGGGTCAGGAGTGGGGGGACAGGCTCTGCTCACTTGCTCCCTGGGATAGGACAAGGAGCAATGGATGGAAGCTGCAGCACAGGAGGTTCCAACTCAACACAAGGGGGAATTCTTTACTGTAAGGGTCCCAGAGCACTGGCACAGGCTGCCCAGAGAGGTTGTGAAGTCTCCTTCTCTGGAGACTTTCAAGGCCTGTCCGGATGTGTTCCTGTGTGACCTGAGCTAGACATGCTCTGGCAGGGAGGTTGGACTGGATGATCTCTTTGGGTCCCTTCCAACCCTTGACATCCTGTGAGCCTGTGAGCCTGTGCCTCTGTCCTCTAGGGAGCACCACTTGAGCCTTTATTGGCTTGCTGGAGACTTCAGCACATTGGTGGCTTTGCAGAGAGGTTCGTGCCATGCAGCAATGCCCACGAACAAGACCTCCTCACACAGCTCTGGAGCACTGTGCAGGGCTCTGTGAGCTGAGCTTTGGCCATGGGGACAGGAAAGCTTGGACAGTTTTATGACTTCCCCATTTTGCAAACTGATCTCCTAATTCGGTGGGGGCATGACAGAGAGCGGCCTTGGCTCTGGTGATGCCATCCCCTGCTCTTTGCCAAGGCCACCAGCAGCCATGGCAGGTCTGCGTGTGGGGCCTGGGGTATTCTGAGAAGATGATGTGGGTCTTCATGGGTGTGGGGAATGATGCAGCTGCAGCCTCAGCAATGCCTGCATGGAAGCAGGGAGTGCCTGCTGAGCAGGCTTCCCTCTGGCAGGGCACCCATGCCCAGCCATGCTGCTGGGGACAGCAGTGGGAGGCACAGGAGCGTCCCCACAGTTGCCGACCCACCTTGAGCGCTCATTCTGGCATCCCCCCAGTTTCTCTCCAGTAAGAAGAGCTCCTCCCCACCAGTGCCATGGTCGCTGCTGCCTTCCAGGGCAAGACACTGCCTCTGAGAAGGATCCCAGGTGGCTGCCACCCTCTCAACGTGGGAGATCTGGGCCAGGGTGGGCTGGGTGGGCAGGGGCTCATTGTCAGGATGTGCCTGGGGTAGTGTTGTGCCCAGCCCTGCTTTCTGACCACAGAAAGAAAACATTTGCCCAGCCATGGCCTGGCCCCTCGCCATGCTCTGGAGGCCTGGCTGCCAACAGTGCCAGGGGCCATGCCAGGCCTCCCTGGCAGCACACAGGGGACAAGGCTGGGAGGCAGTTAAATGAAGCTGGCTCTTGGACCCTCCTGAAAACCACTCTCACAGAGGCAGCTGTCTGGAGCCCTGCTCAGCCAAGGGCAGCAGAGCCTCCCTGGCAAGGTGGAGGCTGGCCGGGCTGCCCACCATGGCTGCCCACACACAGCTGGGCACTGGGCACAGCCTGGGGCCAGGTCTGGGCTGCTGCAGCTGCCTGGTAAAGCAAAGGGGAGATGAGTAACAGGCGGGCAAATGATCTTTGCCAAGCAGGGTCGGCAAGAGCTTTAGAGCCAGGTGCACCCCAGGGCAGGTCCCCATGGCCCTGCACAGGGCAGGGAGCACTGGCAGCACAGGTGCCCATTCCTGCCACCAGCCCCAGGAGCAAAGGGAATTCAAGCACAACGGCTAAGCAGGGATTTCCCAGTTGGTGCAAGGTGTCCTGGATACTTCCTGACAAGCTAGGGTGAGCCTAAGGGCTGTCTTACCCTTCCCCCTCGGACAACAGGCTTTAGGTGACCACCAGCCATGCCTGTCCTCTTTCTGGAGTGCCTGTGCCTAGCTCTGTCCTGCCCTGCTTGTGACCCGGGGCTGGACTGCAGCTGGTACCCCCTTAGCTCAGCAGGCAGCTCAGTGTCCTGCCCAGTGCTGTCTGCTCTGCACAATGTAGGAGGCTTCTCTGTGTCTGCACTCCAGGCAGACCTGAGGTGGTGACAGAAGCAGAGAGGCACCAACAGATCCTCTGACTTCTCCCCTTGTCCTTCTAGCTGAAAAGCTCAACCCTTCCATACCTGTAGGCCTTCATGCACCCATGTGGCAAGAGGGCAGGCAGGGTGGCCTGAGGACAATTTCAAGCAGAAGGTCTACAGTGAAACAGAAAACTCCATTCTGTCTTCCGCCACTAAAGGTCAACCAAAAATGTGGGTTCTTGAGGATTATCCCAGCCCAGAGGACAAACTGCTGATGAATTCAGAGGCTCTCTGGATGGAGTCTTCATTCATAAACCCCTGGATCTTCTTCCCTGGGCCCAAGAGCACACAGATGACGGAGGTCTGGGTCTTTGCTCAGAGCCAGCCTGCTCCAGCAGCACTGGTACCCAAATTGTTCACTGGGCTTTCCCCTGCCTTCTCTCTCTTCTCTGCACTTGCCTGCCCACACTCAAGTGTCTAGGATGGGGTGGTTGCTATTTCACCAAGGAAGGTGATTGTCCTGCACCCCTGGATTTAGGACTCAACTCCCTCATTTGCCCCCTCAGCCACCTCCTTTACCCTGAAAGAGCTCAAATGCCAAGGCTCTAATAAAGCCACCAGGCAGAGAACGAGGGGAAATCTTTCAAGCAGTGATGAATGACAGGTTCCAACCCACCTGTAATTCCAAGGAGGCCTTTTCCTGTCTCTGATCCCAGATATTTGTGCTTCTCTTGCTCACAGCCTTCTGCTCCGTGGTTCCCTTCCAGACAGCTCACTGAGTGCTCTCAGAATACCTTTAGGTGTGCCTGCAGCCTGCTGCCAACCTCTGGTGCTTGCAGTGGGGGGGAGGGGGGGGTGTGTGCTTCAATTTGTCCCTGAGGTTTGGGCTCTGCAGTGTGTTCTTCCCTAGCACATTTCCTCATGGGCCTCAGGACAGGGTGGGATTTTGTGCCAGGACCCTGCTGTACTCTGTTTGCCAGCGGAAACACCCAGGTCAGCCCCAGATGCCCTGCCACAGTGGGCCCTGAAGGGCTGCTCTAGGGCTACCCTGTCTGAGGTTCTCACTCTGTTCTTCCTAAGACTGCAAAGTACCCCAGGATGATACTTTTAAAAACTAAATAAATAAAAGAGAAGTGCTTCTATGCCTGATCCCAGACTCTGTTCTTCTCCCAAACTCCATAAAAGAGCACACTGGAGTCCTTAGGTTTTCACCAGAATGGTGAGGAAGTGCTTTGCTGCTCCTGAGACCTTCAAAAGGACTGGAACATGTTGGGTGTTGCCACTTGATGCAGTTCCCAGGAGCAAACCAGCTGACTGGAAGAGTCTGCAAAAAGCCCTTCAGGCTGCAGTCACATGGAGATGGTTTAAGGCTCCCAACCACCTCACAGATCTGCTGAAATGCTCTGGGCTCAGTGTCTCTCCCTTGAGCTTTGTGCAATCCTCCCACACCTCCTAGGACTTGGAAGGAGATGATGTCTTCCACTTGGCCATCTGGCACTGGTGTCCCAGCAGCGGAGCTTCAGGGTGTCTTGTGAAAGAGTCTGCAGATGCCAGGGTCTGCTTCAGACAAACTCAAGCACACGAGGCAGTGTAGCCCCTCGGTGGAGTCCCTCTCTTTCCTTTGAAACACATCCTGGAAGGGAATGTCCAAAGGGAAGGAACTAAGCACAATTCCTGCTGTTTCTCACATAGCTGCACCCAGGGGGCACTGAGGACACCACCACGCCCCATGTTTTGCTCCAGTGCCCTGGTTTCACCAAGGTGAATTTCCCTGCTGTGGAAATGTCTCCACAAGCTTGTCACCATTTCAAGCTGATGAGCTAAGCCACCATTAGCCCAAGTGCCAGTCTAGCCTGGCTGATGTGGCAGACTTTGGGCCACCTCTGTTCGTATCACTCATTTCACGTGGCTGAGGACCTGTGACCAACATCACCCTTTCATGGTGTCTGTAACAGGTCCTGTATGAAACTGTGGCCCTGGTTCTGCCCCACAAGCTGGATCTGCCTCCATTTCCCCATCTACAGCATTGCAAAGGCTTTGGCACAGGTCGTGCCGTGCCTTGGCCTCATTGCCTTCCCCTGCAGCTTCCTTGGGTCCTGCTTCTGGACTTGGCTGGGATTTTGCATGCTGCTGTCCCCCTCGTTTGACGCCCATCAGGTGTGTGTGGCCCCCTCCAAGGTGCAGCTTCTCACAGTGCCTCTGGCTCCCCATTGAACAGAGGGAAAGCACTGCTGACTCAGTAGGCCTCTGCACCACAGGCCACCAGGAGCAGGAGACTGGCCTGGGGAGCTTTCTTTATGTGCATATTCTGTTCCTTTGCTCCTCCTGCTGGGCTCCAGGACAGCTGGACCTCATTTCTAACCCAGCTCAGGTTTTTATGTGCTCTTGCTTCATCTTTGCCCCTGGTCTCAGCCTGGCCCTCCCATAACTGAAAATCTATTAAAGGGGCAACAGCCAAGCTGCCCTGGAAGGCTGCAGTAACATCCTGTTACTCAATCAAACCCATCCAGATCCTTCAGCTGAATTCTCTTCACAAGTGACCAGCTCACTGACACTTGACTCTGGTCACACACCAGCCCAGAGAATTCACTCTGCTCTCCCTGGATGCAAGCACTGGCTGCCAGAAGGGCTGAGCCCCCTGATCTGGCTCCCAGGCACCTGCTTCAGAGCCATTCCCCTGGTTAAGGACTGAGCTGAGCAAACCTCCCAGACCTCAGCTTCTGAACCGCTTCCTCTGGGGCAAATGGCTGGTGCCTCCCTGCTGCAGGCTGCAGATGCTGGTGAGTGTTTGTGAGGAGATGGTGTTCTGGCTGGTCCTTGTCTACAGCAGGAGTTGGTTTCTTCCTGCAGTGACCTGCAAGCCTCTGATTTCCTTCTCTGAGTGATTTCTTCCAGTTTCTTAACTCCTTGCTGTGGTTGACCCTGGCTGACAAACTGCCCAGCACCCGTCTTGTGCCTCTGAGCTTCTGCAAAGCTGCTTTTCCATCACAGCCACACTGCTGATCACCTCTTTGGTTTTAAACTGGCAGTCTTCCAGGAGACTTTTCACCCTCTCTCTGGACCGAGGCCTTTTACCCCTGTCTGCAGGTGACCTCTTTTAAACCTCCCTAAGAAGTTTCCAGATGTTGAACTCCCTTTGCAAAGTCTCCAGCTGTTTCAGCTCATGTTTTGCACCTTGTGGTCATCTTACAATTTCCGTTCCCACTTGGTTCCAGAGGAACCCCAGGCTTAGGACTTCTAGAAACTGACTCCAGACATTGTTTCCTTGATTTGAAGATTTGCAGGTTGTTCCCAAGAGGATGAAGCTGGCAGAGATGCTCCAGAAATGCTCCAGGTGCTCAGCCAGCCCAACCATTCCCTAACTCTGCCAAGGCATGTATTTGCTACAGGCACCACGCAAAGCCCTGCCTGCCCTTCTGCCCTCAGGTGGCATCAGCTGGAGGAAGCTGCCTGGGCTCTGAGTCAGCACTCCTCCAAAAGCTCCCTATAAGCTTCATCTCAGGGTTAAATTCCTTCTTCTGCTTGAGCTGTGCCTCCAGTTTTCCTGATGGTTTCTCAAAGGCCAGGCCAGGCATGGGGAGAGGAATTTGGTTCTCTTTACTGACTAGCAAGACAAAGTGTAGCTCCATCCTAGGTGTCCAACATGGATGTCTGAGGGCAACTCTATATGCCCACCCTATATGCCTACTTTCTGCTGGCATGTAGAATCATTTGAGCTGGAAAAGCCCTTTCAGATCAGCCAGCCCAACCATTCCCTAACTCTGCCAAGGCTGGGGCTAAACCATGGCCCTCAGCAACACATCTCTGCCTGTCTGAAACCCCTCCAGGGATGGGGATTTGGCCACCTCCCTGGACAGCCTGTGCCAGGCTTTGCAAACCCTTTCAGTCAAGAAGGTTCTTCGGATGTCCAACCTAAACCTCCCCTGGTGTAACTTCAGGCCATTTCCTCTCCTCCTGTCACTTGTTCCTTGGGACAAGAGCCCAGCGCCCACCTTACGTGCAGTCTTTGATCCCCCTTCCCAAGGGAGCAGGTCTGACCAGCACAGCCTAGATAAGGTTACTTTTTTCATTATCAGCAGATTCTCCCAACCAGCCCTAACAGCCCACAAGCCTCTCCTGACACCCCAAACACAATCCCACAGCATGTGGTAAAGGTTTGTGTCATCTGCTTCTAGCTCCAGCACTGACAGCGTGGAAACGCCATCAGGAGAGCAAGGAGAGAGCTGCAGGAGCCTGCAGTGCCACCTGCTCAGCCATAGGGCAGGAGCCTCCAGCACCTCATCAGAGCCTTCCCTGCCCCTACAGCCTCATTCTCACAGCCCTGGCACATGAAGTTCAGGAGTTATCCTGCAAGGCATTATGGTTAGGAAGGAATGATGAGGCCACACCTTGAGTCTTGGGGGCAGTTTTGGGCCACTCACTCCAAGGGCATTGAGGGGCAGGAGCACATCCAGAGAAGGGCAACCAAGCTGGGGAAGGGTCTGGAGAACAGAGCTGGGGAGGAGCAGCTGAGGGAGCTGGGGTTGTTCAGCCTGGACAAGAGTAGGCTGAGAGTGGACCTTATTGCTGTTTACAGCTGCCTGAAAGGAGGCTTAAGTGAAGTGGGAGTTGGGCTCTTGTCCCAAGGAACAAGTGACAGGAGAGAAGGAAATGGCCTGAAGTTGCACCAGGGGAGGTTTAGGTTGGGCATGAGAAGAACCTTCTTGATTGAAAGGGTTCTCAAAGACTGGCACAGGCTGCTCAGGGAGGTGGCTAAATCCCTGGAGGTGTTTCACAGCCACAGAGATGTGGTGCTGAGTGCCGTGGTTCAGCCCCAGCCTTGGCAGAGTTAGGGGATGGTTGGGCTGGGTGATCTTGAAGAGTTTTTCTAACCAAACGATTCTAAGACTCTGCTCCATGGCTGTGTGGTGCTTGCCTCTCTCCTCTGGCTCCAGGGTGCTGCTCTCCCTCTCCTAGGCAATCGTCCCCCGCTGCTGACGGAGCCCAGAACCGCCCCCCAGGAGCCGTGGGGGCCACACAGTTCCCAGGAGTCAGTGCCTGTGAGCGGGAGCAGAGCCAGGGGAAGTGCAGAGCAAAGGCAGGGCTGGGAAGAGAACACAAACACATCTCTGTGGATCGCCTTTGCTGCCGTTTCCCTCTGGTAACACCGGGAGAGAAACCTCCCGTCTGGGGACCTGGGGGAGCAGCTGCTCTCCTCTATCCTCCCACCATGGGTGGCACACACCCTACACATCCCCCCATTTCCCTGCGCATTCCCCCCCCCCCCCCCCC